>PVKM010001787.1:0-72591 GCA_004027735.1 Carollia perspicillata
TTTGTTTCTTAAAGAATGAGTAACTGGCAGATGAAATGGGATGCATTACTGAAAAGGGGGCAGGAATTGGCCAAGGCATTGGACACTTTAAAGGACCTGAAGGTCCAGGCAGTGGTGGAAGATGTAACTTCAGCAGAGGGTAGGCAGTGGCATGTGGCAGGCAGAGGTTGTTGGCAGGGAGTGGTAGGAAGTTCAGAGATCATCAAATTGCTTTAAGTTATGAGAGAACATGATCAGGTCTATGTTTTAGTTATCAGTGGAGGCTGTGCAGGAGAACATTTAGAAAAGTATTGGAACAGCTCAGCAAGAACAGAAATAAGGGGTGCAAAGCAAGGTATTTGACATGCGAATGGAGAGAAGAGGGGCTAAGAAGTTGAGAAACATGCTGGGATTCAGGGAAAGGACGTTTCTTGATCTGAAATAACCAGCTGCAAAGAAAATATAAGAATGCAACCAAACATTTCTTACTTCTTTTTATACAACTTCATTTTTAAAAAGAATTTAACTAAATTGAAGAGAATATTACAAGTATAGTGTGAGAAGCATTTTTCTTTCAATTTCCTCTAAAGGCAAGAAATATGCAACCACATCAAAATAAAAATTTAGCACAAAAAAGTTTTCAAACTTTTAACAGAGGTCTGTGTCTGCCCTTATGTTTTCTGATACAGATTTTTTTTAACAAACTGGAATTGATTTTTGATGAAGCAGTATGCCTGGTAACCATTTGAATGTGTCTTATGTTAGAGAATAAGAACATTGCTCTGAATCCTCTATCCTATTACACATGTGTTAGTGTATGCAACGTGTTACTATACTGATGGATGAAAAAGAAACAAAATAACAAAAGAATAAATTCCACTTCTCATAATCTGAATTTCAAATCCTAATGTGGAAACAGTTTCCCCTCTACGACAGTGATAGACGTAAAATCCAATGTATTCTCTTAGAAGCACGATTTTAAGCTGCCTTTCAAGAAATCATTAATCTTGACATGTGTCCCTGGCTTCAATAAGAAAATAATTTCCTTAATCTTTCTTTCCCTGAATCTGGCCAACTTCTCTCTCTAATCTGTTTTGTTTTCCACAAGGTTCTTTCAAACATGAAATGCCCATATGTGTGTTCCTTTCTGCCCTTCAGCAGCTGCATTCTCCGCCACATATTTACATAATCTGGTGGCCAGCTCATCAGTCCAGTCCTTCATGTGGAAATCACTGGAGTCCAAAGGCCTCTCTGGGGTGGCACTGCACTAATTATTTGTATGACATTGCTAGGGGAGCCATGCTTGCTCCAGACTCATTTTGAACTTATCAAGGAAGGATGTGGATGACATCAGGGAAGGATTTTACAAGGCTCTGTCTAGACTGCCAAAACAATCTGTGGTGAAAGAAAATTGCGTAAATATGGGCTACCAGGAAACAGTCATTTTTCTTCTCCCCTCCTTGTGGTCTTTTTTTGGTGTGGGACAGAGTGCAGCCTGGGCTGGCAAGTCTGCAAATTATACTCTTTGAATCATGTAATAATAACTCAAGGACCAGAATGATTTAATGCCATATGGTAAGTGAATGTGGGAATCATCTCAGACCAAATAAATAAATAGAAGAAGCAAGTGACTTTGAGCTAGTTTTAACTTACATGTTTCTTCCAAATTTCTTCGCTTTATCCATGGTTTTGTGGGCATTTTGGATAGACACTCCAAGGATAAATAGTAGAGGGACAAGTGATGTTCCAGTGTTTCTCCTTGGGATGGAAGACAGCGAGGGCCCAGAACCGATCCATGGGAATATATTAGAATCTCTTCACCTGCACCTTCTCCACTCAGGGATCTGACAGGGTTCTTGGTCAGTTAAATTGGAAGAAAAAGCAAAACCTACCATGTCCTCCCCATGTTCTGAACAATGTGCTGGGGTTTTTTTTTTTCTGTCCAGAAACACAAAGATCCACTGGCTTAAGGTCATTATTTGCTTGGTCCAATCCCTAAAAAGCAGGACCGGGGAGTTTTCTTCATTAACTCTTTTTCATTTCTTGCACCAGGAATAATGACCAAAGAAAGAGAGAGAAGGAGAGGAAGGGGAGAGAGAGAAAGAGAAAGAGAAAGAGAGGAAATAAATATACTCCTTGAAATTTTAGGTCTAGGCAAACTTGTGCTATGTGCAACATTTTTCTCTATTTTAAATATAACCTGTACACAAGAGAGTTACATCTTCATTTTCTGGGTTTCTATTCCATCTTTGGTATAAATTCTCCTCTCCTGACCCACTCACTGACCACTATATATGTTAGATCACCCAAATCTTCCAAATGAGCCTATTTGGGGCCTGAACTTCTCAGACACTTACTGAAGGTTATTGACATTCAGATCGGGGATTAAATAACCAATTATGTCGCATAAAAATATCTTAAAAACTTATTGGCTTAGCCCTGGCTGGAGTGGCTCAGTGGATGAAGTGCCAGCCTGTGATCAAAGGGTCACTGGGTCGATTCTCAGTCAGGGCACAGCCTGGGTTGTGGGCCAGGTCCCCAGCTGCGGACATGTGAGAGGCAACTGTTGCCTTTTTCTCTCCCTCTCTCCCTTCCTTCTCCTCTCTCTAAAAATAAACTTTAAAAAAACTTATTGCTTTAAAACACAACCAATTTTACTATATTTTATGATTCTTTGCATTGGCAAGGACCTAGTTGGGTGGTTTCTCTATCTGTCTCTGTGTACTTGAGGCTTCTCGTTTTTCTTTTCCTTTTCACAATTTACTTTTGATTTTATTTGTATTGGTTTTAGGTGTACAACTTAGTAGATAGATAAAACTATAATTTACATAGAGTTCTCTTTGATATTTCTAGAACCCAACTGGCACCATACACAATTATCACAATATTATTGACTACCGTATTTTTCAGACCATAAGATGCACCTAGGTTTTAGAGGAGGAAAATAGGGGAAAAATTGAAGCAAAAAATGTGGTAAAATATTTAATAACATAAATAACGTAATATTTTACCAATGTAAATGCAAACAGAACTCAGCAGCAGCTTAACAAACATTATTCCTCCCAGATTTGGGGGGGGCTTATAGTCTGAAAAATACGATATATTCCCTATGCTATATTTTGCATCTCTGTGACTATTTCATAACTACCCATTTGTACTTCTTAATCCCTTCACCTTTTTTACCTAGTTCCCCAACCCCCTTTGAAGTTTCTTATGAGGTTGTAGTCAGATGGCCATTGGGCAACTGATGAGACTTGGTGGCTGATACCTTATTGCTCCTCCACAGGCCCCTTTTTATAGGCTTCTCATCTTCCAGGGCTTCCCCATATGACCTCTCTCCCCATCAGGGTAACCTGGATTTCTCACATGGTGGCTCATGGTTCCAAAATGAAGAAAGCAAAAGCTTCTAGGCCTTCTTAATGCCTGGGCTTGGAAGTCTCCGCACATTACTTTCTTCATATGCATCATCTAGATTTGTGGGTAGGAAACATAAGCTCCACCTCTTGATGGGAGAGACAGTATATATCCACACGGAGACACAGAATTGTTTGGGTCCGTCTCTAAAGATTAATTACTATACTAGTGAAAGAGAGAAGAAGAAGGAGGAGGAGGAGGAGAGGAAAAAAGA
This sequence comes from Carollia perspicillata, assembly GCA_004027735.1. Classification (NCBI taxonomy): domain Eukaryota; kingdom Metazoa; phylum Chordata; class Mammalia; order Chiroptera; family Phyllostomidae; genus Carollia; species Carollia perspicillata. The sequence continues at coordinate 3,608 of PVKM010001787.1, forward strand.
ATGAATGAAAGAAAGAAACAAAGGAAAAAACAAGGTCACCAAAGTCATGTGCTTAAGAAGCGCACCTCTTCTGTTGGGCATGTTGGGCGGCATGATTACATTGCAGGGGAGATGATCTGAAGTACCCCTCCTGCTCAGATTGCACCTTGTAGAGACATTTTACAGTGACTGAAATCAATCTGTTCTGATCACCCTTCCACATCTCTCCTGAAAGTTACAGAGCCTCCTCATCAGCCTTCATTTACAAAGAACTGGAGAGGACCAACTAGCCTCATTACACACTGCAGTCCTCTCCCACACAATGTGGAATCTTGGAGAACATGTGAGTTGGGTAGGTAGTAGAAGCTATGTATACCTATAGCTGGATAGAAGTAGAGGCAAGCAAGGGTGACATTAGTGTATGCAAAGGCTTTGAGGCAGAAAAGTATGTGGTGTGGATGAGCAACAGTGAGCAGCTGGGATTGAAAAGGAACTTAGCATTTAAAACCCAGAGTTCCAGTCACAGTCCTGTCATTTGCTGGCAATGTGATCTTAAAAAAATCACATTTTTTAAGGTTGGAGCTCTTGAACATCCAGTTTCCTCCACTGGACAATGAAGATGTAAAGCTCCCAACCTCACAGGTTGTGGGATAGAAAATAAAAAAAAAAAATGCATGTGTAAAGTTCCTTTGTAAAGTCTGAAGTGCTTTGCAAAATGTCAAAAGCATGAGATAAGAGATAGTAGGAATAAAAGCTGGAAAAGTGGCTTATTACCGACCATACAAAGAAAATAATAGGAAATTTAAGTTTAGTGAATCTGAAAGAAATTAAAAAGCACATACGCTGCATAGATGGCCCGAGTAATAAATCTGTTAAATCTAAAATTACACTTTACAAACCATTATTAAAAATAAAACATTATACTTTACATTGCTCTTAAAGTTGAATTTATACTCCTGGTTCTCTGTAAATTATTTTAAAAGTTTTAGTTAGCTAGTGTTATATGTAGTACCTCTACGATTGTTTTTACTTGTTTTTTGAGATAGGCCTATAATGCTATGAATTTCCCTTTTGGGGTTGCTTTCCCAGTGTCCCACAGATTTTGGACTGTGGTATCCTTACTTTCATTTGTTTCAAGGTGCCTTTAGATTTCTTCCTTGATCTCTTTGTTGACCCATTCATTGTTTAATAACATGTTTTCAGTTTCCATGTCTTTGTGTGTTTTTCAGTGTTTTTCATGTGATTGATTTCTAGTTTCATAGCATTGTGGTCACAGAAGATGCTTGATATGATTTCAATCTTCTTAAATTTATTGAGACTTGTTTTGTGTCCTAACATGTAGCCTATGGTTAGAAACATTCCATGTGCACTTGAAAAATATGTATTCTTTGCTTTGGGGTGAAATGCTCAAACATATCAATTAAAGCCATTTGATCTAATGTGTCATTAAAGGTCACTGTCTCCTTGTTGATTTTCTGTCTGGAAGATCTATCCACTGAAGTCAATGGGGTGTTAAAATCCCCTGCTATTACTTTATTTCTGTCAGTCTTTCATTTTATCTCCGTCAAGATTTGCTTCACATATTTAGGTGCTCCTATGTTGGCTGTGTAAATATTTACTAGTGTTATATCATCTTCTTGGATTGTTCCCTTTATCATCATGTAGTGTCCTTCTTTGTCTCTTACTAAAGCTTTCATTTTAAAGTCTATTTTGTCGGAATAAGTACTGCTACCCTGGTTTTTTTTTCTTCCTGTTTGCATGAAATATCTTTTTCCATCCCTTTACTTTTAGCCTCTGTGTATCTTTCAAAGATGGGTCTCTTGGAGGCAGCATACACATGGGTCTTGTTTTCTTATCCATCCAGCAACCCTATATCTTTTGGTTGGAGGATTTAAGCCATTTAAATTTAAGGTGATTATTGATAGATAGATATATAGTGCTATTTTATTGTAAGACTGTTTTCCTCTGTTTTTTTTTTCTTTCTCCTCCTCCTCTTCAATAGTCTTCTTCTTCTCCTCCTCCTCCTCCCTTTAACATTTGTTGCAATATTAATTTGGTGTTAACAGACTCCTTCAGCTTTTTCTTGTTTGGGAAGCCCCTTATTTCTCCTTTGATTTTAAATGATAGCCTTGATGGGTAAAGTAGCCTTAGTTGGAGGTACTTGCTTTTCATCACTTTAAATATTTCTGGCCACTCCCTTCTGCTTTGAAATGTTTCTGTTGAGTAATCTGATGCCAATCTAATTGGTGCTCCCGTGTAGGTTACTACCTGCTTTTCTCTTGCAGCTTTTAGCCTTTTCACTTTAATTATGATGTGTCTTGGTATAGGCCTCCTTGGGTCCAACTTGTCTGGGACTCTATGAGCTTCCTGGACTTGTGTGTCTTATTCCTTCACCAGATTAGGGACGATTTTGGTTATTATTTCTTCAAATAGGTTCTTGATCCCTTGCACACTCTCTTCTCCTTCTGGTATTCCCACAATGTGGATAGTGTTAAGCTTCATGTTGTCCAAGATGTTTCTTAAGCTCTCATCATTTTTAAAAAATTATTTTTTTCTTTTTGCTGCTCTGCCTGAGGGTTTTTTCTGTCTTGTCTTCCAAATCACTGATTCAATTTTCTACTTCACGTAACCTACTGTTTATTCCTTCCAGTGTATTATTTATTTTAGACATTGCATTCTTTTTTTCTGACTAACACTTTTTTTATGGTTTCTATGTCTTTTTCTCATAGTGTTGAATATCCTTATAATCATTACTCTAAACTCTCTATCTGATAAATTGCTTGCCTCCATTTCATCTAGTTCTTCTGGAAAATTCTCTTGTTCTTTCATTTGAGCTTGTGTCTTTGTCTTCCCATTTTGGCTGCTTTGTATTTTCTATCTTAGTTGTTAAACTAATTAAGCTATAATCAGCAGCCTGGCTTAAACTCCACTGGGTGGGGTAGAGTAATCCCTGTGGGTGGGGCTATTGCTTTCCCTCAGGTTTATGCCACTTGGAGAGGAGTTCTGTGCCTGAGAAAGATGGTTTCTGAAATATGGGGAATCACTCAGCACAGGCATCCTGGTGGCTATTCCTTCACTTCTCTCCCCATTACCACCAAACCCAGACTTTCCTCAAACATCTCTACTCCACTCTGCCCTCCCTCTTTCAGAGCTGAGGGTAAGTTGCTACAAAATAAATTTTGTGCATTAGGTTTTTAAGAGGCTCTCTGAGTCTCCAGCTGTCTTTCCCTTGCTGACAGAAACTCTGCTGCTTTTCACACCTGTGTGTTATCTGGATCCCTTCCTGGCTCTGGTAGGCTATGGGGCCCAGCTTGGGATTTAGACCTTGCAGTTCTCAGGGGAAACCCCCTGACCACTGAACTATCCCTCTGGAATCTCGGCTGTCATTCACAGGAGTCCAGCCAGCCCTCTTGTGCTTCCTCCTCATTCCCTACCAGTCACGTTGTGGTGAGGTGGTTTCGTTTGTCTCCCTTTGGTTATAAAACTTCTCTCCAACTACTGTGCAGTTGGTTGTTTAAGATGATTTCTCTACAATTTAGTTGTAATTCCAGATTGGTCCTGGGAGGAGGTTAGTGTAGCTTCCACTTATTCCTCTGCCACCTTGGATCTCCAAGTCATTGCCTTCAAGGAGCAAGCATTCAAGTTCCAGAGTACTCTTCATTGGGCTTTCATTGAAGAGTTCAGCTCAAGGCAAAAAGGAACAGTCCACAGTAGTGGAACCAGTCCCTGGCCAGCTTCGACCATGGCATGGAAACCACAGGCACTGACAAGCCCAGCACCAGGCAGCTGAAAGCTACAGCTGCTTTCCTCTGCCCAGCGTTCACTGCCAGCATCTGCCGCTCTCCGCGCACCTGCTACAATTGTATTTAAAGCAGAGAAAGCAGAGATGATTTATCAAGAACATGAGTTACTACTTTAAGTTCCATAGGTGTTGACCTTCCAGGTCCTAACATAACTAGCAAACTTACACCAATGTTATAGTTGGCACATATAAGACCTCAGCAACAACAATGAATCACGGGAAACTGTTTTACACTGAGGAATTTACTCCTTGTCCTTGACTCAGATGAATTGACTGGTTTTTGACCAGATTTAGTGAGGACACAGGGTGTACAAAAATGAAGAAGCTATTTCTCCTGCCCTAGGCACATGGTTCAAAGGGTGTGTCTGCACATGAACTTCAGGGCCAGCACTGACACAGGAGTTTTCACACACAAATGGAGTGAGGAGTTAGTTGAGGGTGTGCCTGCAGCCCTGTGTGGGTTTTCCTTTGTTTTCTTGATGAAAAATAAAATGCTGTGTTCACATATAAAGAATGACTCATTTGTAGAGCCTCCTTTGAAACCTGAGGCTCCAGGAACTTTTGTGTAATCTCCAGGAGGACCAAAATGGTCCAGGGCTGAACAAGCATGATGCAGCACTCACCAGCAGCCAGTGGCATGGGATTTGAGATGGTGCAACTGGTAATGATTCAGCATTTGGGACAGTGGATCAAGGCTTGGGGGTGTTCCTGCCTTTTCCCCACTTTACTCAAATTGACATTGAAGTTGATGACTCCTTGAACAAATGAGGATGTCGCAATGACTCATGTTTATATTTTATCACCTGCTCTTGACATATAGTATAAGACCAGTCCATGGATTTCTCTCTCTTCCATGTTTGAAAATCTAGAAGGAACTACCACCTGAAGAAAGCCTGATACAGGAGTCTAAAAGAGCAAGATCCAGAGGTATATGATGGACTGGTTCTTGCGGGAAGAATATTTCTTGGCATATTGGACTTGGGAACACAGCATTTAAATTTTATGTCGACAACAAAGCCAGTTTTGGATTCTAGGAGTGCATCCACAGATAAAATGTCCTCACATATGTCATCCTTGGATTCAAAGAATAGACACAAGAAATTCTAAGATAACGCCTTTTAAAAATTACTCAATTTTGTTTCTACATTTAAAATGCTAGAATGAGAATATCTTCAAATTGTTATTTTTTAAAAATTTTTAGAGGAAATTTTATTTTATTGTTTTTTAACTTTTTTTAATTGTTGTTCAAGTACAGTTGTCTCCATCTCTCCCCCCCCGGCCCCCCTGACTCCACCCATCCCCACCTCCCTCCCCTGATCCCACCCTCCTTGGTTTTGTCCATGTGTCCTTTATAGTTGTTCCTGAAAACCTTTCCCATTTTCTCCCCATTATCCCCTCTCACCTTCCTTTTGGTTACTGTCAGTTTGTCCTTAATTTCAATATGTCTGATTACATTTTTCTTGCTTGTTTGTTTTGTTGATTAGGTTCCTGTTAAAGGTGATATCATATGGTATTTGTCTTTCTCCATCTGGCTTATTCACTTAGCTTAATGCTTTCCAGTTCCATCCATGCTGTCATGGAAGGTAGGAGCTCCTTCTTTCTTTCTGCTGCATAGTATTCCATCTTATACATGTACCATAGTTTTTTGATCCATCGGTTTACTGATGGGCACTTAGATTGCTTTCAGCACTTGGCTATTGTAAATTGTGCTGCTATGAAAATTGGGTACATAAGTTCTTTTGGATTGATGTTTCAGGATTCTTTAGGGTACAATCCTAACAGTGGAATTGCTGGGTCAAAAGGCAGTTTCATTTTTAGTTTTCTGATGAAATTCCATACTGTTTTCCACAGTGGCTGCACCAGTCTGCAATCCCACCAACAGTGCACTAGGGTTCCCTTTTCTCCACATCCTCTCCAACACTTGTTTGTTGATTTTATAAAGATTTAGCCCTGGCTGGTGTGGCTCAGTGGATTGAGAGCCAGCCTGTGAACTTGATTCCCAGTCAGGGTGCATGCCTGGGTTGTGGGCCAGGTCTCCAGTTGGGGGCTTGCAAGAGGCAACCACACATTGATGTTTCTCTCCCTCTCTTTCTCCCTCTCTTTCTCTACAAATAAATGAATAAAATCTTTAAAAAAAAAAGACTTACTGGTACCACCTACATTATTTCATGTCCATGTTTACTTAAAAAGGAAAGAGGGGGTCTTGGAAGGAAAATGAGTACCCAGTTGTTTGATAACATAAATGTCTTTTGGACCCCTTAAGACAAATTAAGTGAAATGATAAGATACTGAGGAGAAAACTGCTAATAGCAAGTAGAAACTTGCTAATAGAAGTAAACTGCTAATAGAAGAGAAAAAAAGGCTGTCTGACCTCCAGTGGCCTCACATAAACTCCATTAAACCCATCATTCTCCTGGTGGCTCTGTGGGATTTTGGCTCTAAGAGACATAGAACTATGCTTTGAAAAACCAAGTAGAGCTGTTGAATCAGTCACAGCAGTGACTTCTGTCAGCAGAGTTAAAGTCTAATACAGGAAGCCAAACCCCTATCCAGGATACCAAAGGACTTTCTTCTGAAGGTGACTCACTTGGCACTCTTCAACTGAATGGGGCATTTCATTGATCCTTTAAAAAAAATCTCCTACTAATTTCTCTTTCCTTGTGTGAGTTATCTCAGGATGTATTTGAAATACAATGATTTGGTTCTTTTGTTTTCCTTAGCCTTCTTAGGAAATTTATTCCAGAGGAGACAGAAAAAAAGTGTGCGTGTGTGTGCATGTGTGTACACACACGGCTGTATGTATATACATACAGCTAGATAGATATAAGCATAGTCTAAAGTTGCATCTATATGAAGCCCAAATGATTCAGTCAAATCAGTTTGGCATTGCTATTGGCAAAATTATGCTTTGTTGGTTTTAGTTTTTAGATTGGCATTATGTATAGGAAAAGGCTATACATAAAAAGAAGTGCTGACTACAAAGAGAATTTTTTTTCTGTCATATGTACTTTTAATTTGCTCTGTCCATTTGCAACTTAGAATGTTGGGGTAAACCCCTCAAATTCACATATTTATTATGTGGATAGTTCATGGGGATGTCTCATCTACATTCTGTTTCTGGGTTCAGTTTTATTGTTTTTATTTTTAAGCTTTACAGAGAAATAGGAAAGAAAGTGTGCTTGCTTAAAGACTAATTTCTATGTGTAGTAAAATGATTTCAGGCGGGTCAATGAGTGCTTTGGGAGAGTAGCTTTGGGCGCTTTAGTCTCACCTCTGCCTTTCCTTGATCTTACCTAGTGAGTTAACCACTTTGGTTCTACATTTTCTAACCCCATAAGATTGGCCAGAAAGTGAATGATTTTAGGTTGAACATTCTATTAGCTTACAAAGAATATAAAAACTACATGTGTGATGAAAAAACATAGTAGATACCAGTTTACCTAGTCCTATTTTTCTTTCTCTGATATTAACCCCAAGGAGAATTTTATGATGGAACATCCATGCTGATTTACAGTGAAGAAACCCAAAGCTTAGAGACAGCTCTTAAGGGCCAATCATGTTGCCTTAACAATATTTTTATACTTCAAGTATACAGACAAACACCTAAGCACCAAACCAATATTGTATGTGGAAAATCTCCACTTGGAAGCCTCTGTGACAATTTAAATTCAACCTTGCCTTCCTGCCAAAATTGTTCTTCCTCCTGGGTTTTGTATCTTAGTTGTTGGATCTGTATGCCAGTCATCCAAGTTAAAATCTGGCGTTTATCTCTACACATATTTTTGCCTCACATACCACAATCAATTATTTTAAGAATTAGAAAATTAGGAATGACTTTGTTTGTGTATGTTGTGTGTATATGGCTAAACCATTCTTATTTTTTTTGCAACAAGATGGAAAATTCAGTGAACCAGGAGACAGAGTCCAGTTAAAGAATCTCACATTAAAATGTATTTCCCGTCAAATGCAATACCCCAAAGAATTAAATATTACTTATGTGACTTTTAGCTCTATGTTTTAGTGTGGAAACTTCTAATTGTCTGAGTGGTCCTAACATTGAAATTAATGTGGCTCATTCATGATTGGGACAAATGACAGAACTTATTAACCAAAATTTACAAGCTGACATTCTAAAGGGAATATCAATGCTACAGCTCCCACAGGAGGAAAAGGGTGGACGAGTCTCTAGATTACTTTTCTTTAGAAGAGTTTGAAATAGATCTTCTATTCTCCCCAATGGGCTAATATAGTTAGCTCTTACCCAGGGTGAAACCCATTAGCCTTAATCAAAAAGAAAAGTCTTTATATATGTACAACAGTGGATCGCAAAGCATAGTATCTCCATCAGCAAAATGGCTGCTACTCCAGACATATTGAATCGGACAGAAAGTCTGGACATAGGTGCTGCAGTCTGCTTTGGCAAGCCCTCTAGGTGATTCTGATGCACACTAGTCTGAGACCACTGCCCTCCTCGAACAAAGAACTGCAGACATTGAATTTAAATTTATATTAAATCTCCTTCAGTGTAGATATGCAAATACGTATGGGAAAGGATATCGTGACCCAAGACATATTTCGTTAAAAAATAAGTCAACTATTACAACAGGCAAGATTATTAATCATGTAATCTGTAAAAGAGGAAAAAACTTGGATGTGATGGATCTAAATCTTACAAGTTTGGGTCTCCAAAGAAAGGGGTTTTTTCTTTATTTTGCAAATTTCACTATAGAATCCTCTTTTATAGCCATTTTCTCATATCTATTTTTAGCATTATGGCCTGAATTTATGTCACCATCATTTACAAAAGCTATTTAGTAGTCTCTGAAATGTTCACAGTCATTCTTCATATGGCTACCTAAGTTATCTTTCTGAAACGTATGTCAAATAATATTACTTCATTTTCTCAATATTGCTTTGTTATTTTTCATATTTTTTAGTTTTATTGCTAATTATTTCTTCATGCCCTCGGTTTCAAACCTTCTTCCTCTGTTCTCTAGTTTGGTCACAATGGATCATCCACCACAGCCCAAATGTGTGTGTACTTCAACAACTCTGCCCCTACTCATTCTGTTCTGTAAATGAAATCACCTCACCACATCTGTTAAAGTCTATAGCTTCCTCTGTGATACTGTCTCTGATTCTCCTTAATAGAATTAATTTTATTCTTCCCTAACCCTGGAAAGAACAAAATAAATATAATACATGTTAGTTTAGCATTCTCTGTATATTATCCAATTTAATTGTTATGACTATATAAGGGCATTCTTATGGACCCCATCTTACAGATGAGGAAGTTGAGGTTCAGAGAGATTAAGTAACTTGCCTAGTATCACACTGATAATAACTGGTAGAGACATGGTTTAAACTCAGATCTGTTTTTGGTACAGGGGTGATGATCTATTGACTTACCATGATGTCTCTCTATCTAACTTTTATTTCAATACCTCTTATTATTATATGTGACTACTATATCTTCCATAAACTGCTTAAAGGAAGGTATGAATTCCTTCCTTCTAACCCCCTTGCAGTATATATATAGCCAATACAATGTGTTATGTATGTAAATAAGTGTTTGTTGTTAATTAAATTGAATCCAATTTCTTTTCAGACAGTTTTGACTGAGATATTTCTCAAATGCAGTAATATCTGATCACTGCATGAGAGGGTGAGGGATCAATGCTGACAGATCAATGCTGACACTGGTAGAATTTTCATTTTTTTTACTTCTGCAATGCTGACAGTGCTGCCAGTATATGACAGACATCTTGGCTCAGCTCAGACTTAATAAACTGAACTGTTTGTACATGCTAATGTAATAGATGGCACCCTTTCTCCTTGCACAAATTGCAGCTTGATTATTAATTATGAACGCCTAAGACTATGTGTTTTCTACAAACTAGAAGTTCTTACTTGTCAAAGCTTTTCTTACTTTTCAGAATGAAGAAATGAACCATATTTGTATAAAGGGATATAGCAATGGTTTTGAGAATTTAATTACTATTGTCAAGATACTTAAAAGTGACTGAAGCCAAATAATTGGCTCAAATTTCTGCTTCGCATATTCTTTGTAGAGGCAAAATAGAATGACCCATCCAAGCCAAGAAGTTTTATCGGAGCAGCAACTGGCTTGGCTCTAGACCTGTGTAATTGTCACCTAGCATGATCTCCTCAAGAACTGGAGAGTATCAGCGCATTTTTCCAACTCCCAGCTGCCCAATTAGCATCTCCCTCTGCCCTATCTACATAGGCTTATCAAATGATTGGAACCCTGATTGGCTACATCTTGACAGAAGTTTTTTTTTCTCTAAACATACCTTCCTTTCCTCTTTATTGGTTTTTCTGAGGTTCTGTCTTTGAACTTACCTATTCTTTTGAAGGACCAAGCAGGCTTCTTGTCTTCAAAGGAGATGCAAGGGTTGAAAGGCTCAACTAGCTTATACTGTAAAAGCAAAGTCCAAAGGGACAGAGGGAAGGAGGAGGAATAGAGATAGTTCCAAGAGAGGCCATGGTGGAAGTGGACTATTGATTTTTCTGTAGAGATCAAGAACCATCTGGGAGGTATAAAGAGAAGAAAATTAAGTTGAATCAGTTATCTATTTTAAGATGCACAATACAAATGATCAAAGCAAAGAATTTTATTAAATGACTTGAAATATCATTGGTTGGGAAATCATCAAATAACCCCTATTTGTCTAAATCAATGGAATTATTCAATGCTCATCCAGTTTTTGAGCACAGCAAGGAACTATGAGGATGAGCAACATCCTGGTTATTTTTACAGCCTTAATTGCTTTCTTACATTTCCAAATGAAGCCGTTCACTTCTGAAAGCCACTCCCAACTGAATTTCCTGCTCTTCATCTATTTTTCACCAGTTTCTCTTCCTGACCTTATTCTTTCACTCACCTTTTTTTCTCAACATCTTTTCAAATTTTCAAAGAAGCAAACATTGGGGCATAGCCAGGTTTGGGCAATAGGCTTAGGGCAGGAAGGTGTGGTTAGGGTGGAGGTGGTAAGAGGCATTCTACTTCTTTTATTTTTTCATTTCAGGTCTGGGTAAAAATGCAGCCTTTGTATGTGTGGGTGTTTTTCTATGATGCACAGGTATGCAAAACTCTATTCCCTCAAATGACTAACTATGAGTATGCCCATCTTGGAATGGTCTATGAATTTATATTAGCTACAAGGGAAATTGTACACTCAGATGCAATTTCTCGTGAGTGCTCAACTTTTCAAATAATGCAAACAATCAAATTACCTCACAAAAAATTAGGAAGATTGAGTTTTTATTTGATTTTTATTTTAAATGTGAATAAACATATGCTTTCTTTTCAAAATATCATTCTGAATGGATAACTGCCTTTGTAGGCACAAGCCAAATTTAATTCAACTTTGCTTTCATAACATCAACGTAATGGAAGTGATATGGTAGATGGTTATATAGACATAAGCACAGTAAGGATATAGGCGAGGTACTGAAGGCCTAGGATAACTAGCAACAGGCAAAACTGGGCTTGGACCTTGCCTCCAGGATGAACTTTCCTCCCTTAGCCTATCGCAGGTCATGTGGTTTAGAACCTCTGACCTTTCATATCACACTGGTCATGAGGTTTGGACCCTCTCCTGACCTTTCCTCTCCTGGCATGTCACTAATCATGTTTGGAACCCCTCAGAGGATGAACAAGGGGGCCAGAGAATTGCCTCATATGACTTTCATACAAGCCATTGCACAACCACTCCCTCAAGCATTAAGCCCTAGAGCAGGAGTGTCAAACGCATTTTCACTGGGGGCCACATCAGCCTTGTGGTTGCCTTCAAAGGGCTGAATGTAATTCCAACCCCTTAACAGGTAAGGAGTAGTTATATTTATACAGTCCTATAAAGGCCTCGCAGCCCTTTGAAGGCAACTGCAAGGCTTGTGTGGCTCGCAGTGAAAATGTGTTTGACACCCCTGCCCAAGAGATAACATCTAGGCCTCAGTGTGTTTCAGCTCCAGAAGCAGCAAGGCCAGGTGGGGCGATACCAAGGCTCACATAAGGAACAGGGGCAATGACTAATGACCCACTGCCCTCATGCCAACCAATCAGTAGAGACTACCACACTGAAAAGACACACCTGGAAAACTGATGAATATTCTATTGAGATTGTCCCTTGAGACCTCCAGATAAAAACCCTTAAGACAATGGACCCAGAGCATGCTCTCTGTAACACATCCATGCCTTTTCCCACCCCCTCTTTCCCCTAGCATGCTCTCTCTCTTTCTCTTGAGCATGCCTAAACCTGTCCTCATCCCCTTACCCCAGGCACATTTTTGTTTTCTTTCCTCTAAGCTCCAAGGGCCCTTCTTTTGCTTCTGTAAGTTACTTCCTGAGCCCATGCAGCCCAGCTGGCTCTTTTTCCACAGCTCACTTCTTCTACCTCTGTGGCTTTGTAAATAATCTTTTGCTTGTATTTGACTTGGGGCTCTGAATTCTTAGCCAAAACCCAAGGACCAATGTCTATCATCTGGTGCCATTTCATCATTAACAAAATTATCCTGGAAACATTAATTTCCCAAGAAAAAGGAGATACTTTAGTGATGTACAAGGAATTTCTAAGACTGTGTGCTCAGAATCTATATAGAAAGATGGTTTTAGATGGTCTATGATTTGGGGGTTGGGTGGTTAGAAATGATGCTCCAGAATCAAAGAATGTTGAAGCAGGAAGAGACCTTGGAGACCACCAGGTATAATCTCTCATTTTACAGACAGAGGTTCCATAGCTCCCAGATGAGTAACTCCAGATAGTCCATTCCTGAGGAGCAGAGACAGGTCTGGCTTTTCTGTATTTTTCATTAGGCCACACTCCTTTTCATTCTAGGATGCTATGACTCTGAGCAAACTCCATTGGGTTTTAAGTAATGACAGAAGTACAACACTGTTGGGGTTTTAACGTTATAAGGAAGAATGTGCCTTTATAGGTGTTCCTGAAAACCCTTCCCCCTTTTCCCTCATCATCCCTCCCGTGTCCCCTCTGGTTACTGTCCGTTTGTTCTTAATTTCAGTGTCTATGGTTATATTTTGCTTCCTTATTTGTTTTGTTGATTAGGTTCCACCTAAAGGGAGGAAAATGCAGGCAACTGTACTTTGACAACAATAAAAAAAGGATAGTGTGGATGAAATAAATGTTTATCACAATTTAAATTCAATCAGCTATAGTTGTGTTCTTATTTTAATGTCCATATACTTGTTTTGTCTCCTGCCAAAGTAATTATTTTATACTTATAGCCATCTAAAAAAGTCCCAATGGATTGTAAATAAATGTTTGTAATATATGGGAAACATTCTGATTCCCAAATTCATGACAAATGTCATATAAGTAGTATAAAAGAGGATAAATTTCAAGAAAAGTCTATATATTTTTTTAAATATTTTATTTATTTATTTTTAGAGAGGGGGGAGAGAGGGAGAAAGAGAAGGAGAGAAACATCAATATGTGGTTGCCTCTCACATGTGCCCCACTGGGGACCTGGACCACAAACCAAGCATGTGCCCTGGCTGGAAATTGAACCAGTGACCTTTTGGTTCACATGCCGGCATACAGTCCACTGAGCCACAGCAGCCAGGGCAGAAAAATCAATATTGAATTGAAGTTTTCCTGAGAGTAGATTTTCAGTAGTAAAAGAAAATAAGTGCATCAAAATGACTGAATGAAAATTACCAGGTTGAATGTAAAAGCCTTGGCTAACTCCTAGGAGAGGATCAATTCCATCTTGATCTTACTAAATGACATGTATTTATTCTAAATGGTCTCTAGATTTCAACGCTGAAAATATCATTTTCTTTTTAATTTTTAACAATTTAAATCTACTTTAATTGTTTGACATGGCATGATCTGAGGGGAGCAAGAAAATAAATATGAAGTATAGTCAGGGTAATTAATAGATATTATTTTCCCTAGTCTTAATTCCATCAATCTGTATGCATAGATCTACCAAAATTACATACTTCGCTGCAATTTCCTGATGCAGCCTAAAATATTTCTCTTTTCCATAATTTCATTTTTCTTACTTTTCTCTGTGCCATTAGAGAAGAGAGAGGAGAAAAAGTGCAACAGAAAGAGAATATACATAAAGCTTATTCTGTTTCTGTTTGTTTATGATCAAGATTAACATCAACTATGATAAGTCTTATTGACAGCATATACTTTTGATGTGCTGTGATTAGAAAGGCACTTTACCTGTGTGGTCTCTCTCCCCAAAACACACAACCCAAGTCTAATCAGGAAGAAAACATGAGTCAAATTCCAGTTGTAGGGAGTTCTCTAAAATGCTTGACTAGTACTCCTCAAATCTGTCAAAATTATCAAAAATCAGGAAAGTCTGAGAAACTGTCAAAACCAAGAGTAGCCTAAGAAGACATGTGTATTAAATGTGCTATGGTATCCTGATGGAACCTGGAATAGAAAAAGCATATTAGGGGGAAAAATGAGGACACGTAAATAAAATAAGTATGGACTTTAGCTAATAAAAATATGTCAATCCTAGTTCATTAATTGTGACAAATGTACCATATTAAGGTAAGATGTCAATAATAGGGAGATTGAATGTGGAGTGTGTAGGAACCATCTGTACCATCTGCATAACAATTCTATAAATCTAAAATTGCTCTAAAATATACTTTTTTTCTTTCTTTCTTTTAAAACACATTGGTGGTTGCCCTCGTTGGTGTGACTCAGTGGATTGAGCACTGGCCTGAGCATCAAAGGGTCACTGGTTTGATTCCCAGTTAGGGTACATGCCTAGGTGGTGGGCCAGCTCAGTCCCCAGTAGGGGGCACATGATAGGCCACCACACACAGATGTTTCTCTTCCTCTCTTTCTCCCTCCCTTCCCCTCTCTCTAAAATAAATAAATAAAATCTTTTTAAAAATACATAAAACACATTGGACTTTGTACAGATGAGGGAAGAAGGACAGGGAAGGTATTTCAGCAGAAGGTACATGTAGAAAGGCACAGGCATCATAGCCTACTTCCCTCCTCTCCCTCCATTTTAGTTTTGAAGAAACCAAGACCCAGGAGCCTCAATATCCTATCTAAATAAGATTATTGAAAGAATAATGAAATTGGAAGTAGAAGTCTGGGCTTCATTATTGTTTCTCCCTCTTTCTAGTCATTTGACCTTGGCAAAGTGATTAATTTTTTAAGCTTTTATTCTCATTTATAAAATGAAACCAACAATTTCTGCTTAATTAGCAAGATGGTTGTATGGATCAAATGGGAAAAAAGATGGCAAAGAACAAGTGGGATTATTCCCCCTTCACATATCCTGAGTGCTCTTTCCAGTTCCACCCCTTCCAGCTCCACCCAGACCCATGTGGTAGGTGATTGACTGCTTTTCCCCTAATCAGCCTCCCCGTGCTGGAACGATGTGCAAAGCTGTAACACCGGCAGTGAAGAACAATGAGCCTGGTCCTGGGCCTCACTTGTCCACATCTGCAAACCCAAGAGATGACTTTATTGGGAGTGTTTTATTTATTTTTTTGCCCATTGTCTTTTTTGATTTATAGTTTTTATTATTTTTAATCACAGTTGACATTCAATATTATGTTAGTTTCAGGTATGCACCATAGTGATTAAGCATTTATATAACTTATGAAATAATCGCCCCATAAATCTAGTTCCCATCCGATGTTGTACGTAATTCCCTATGCTGTGCTCTACACCTTCTTGACTATATCGGAATGTGTTCATGCAAGTGTAGCATCTGTGGTCAGAAAGCCAAGATTCAAAACTCACATCCACCACCCTTTGCTGCATCCATTAATAGCTCTATTTTCAGTTCCTTCACCCATAAGATGTGAATTATATTATTTACTTTACCTACTTCCCTTAGCCCCCTAAATTTATTATAGCAAATGCCATTAAATAAGATTTTCCTGTTACCATTGTCTCTATAATATTGTATATTCCTTCCTATCATTAAGCAGTTCTTGTTTATAGTTATATACTCAGTATTGATATATATTAGAAGCTAAACAAATGACTGGCAATTTTAAGATTGGAATTTCTGTGCGTCAGATTTCATACGCATGACAAAATCCATGATCTCATTTAACCTTTAAAATTACTCTGATAGGAGAGAATTATTATGTCCTTTTAAAACTTAGGTTCCGAGAAGTGGCCAAATATATACTCCCATTCCAGGCCTTGGCTTGTGCAAATCTGAATACCTCTGTCTGGAATGTTCTTTTCCCTGTTTTCAACAGTTCACTCCCTAACCTCTTACAAGTTTTCATTCAAATGTCACTTTCTCTAACCATCCTACATGAAATTTCAAACCTTATCTCTACCCCTCTTTCTTCTCCCATAGCCCGTTCCATTTTTCACTTTAATAATCATTATATTCTGATTTTCTAAATAACCTACTTTTACATTTTATTTATTACCTGCCATCCTATTTGCCCCTACTCCCCCCATGCCACTCCCTCTCTGCCACACACACACGCACTTACTAGAATGTAAGCATTATCAGGCCAGAGTTTTGTGTCAATTTTGTTTACAGCAATTTCCTCAGAGCCTGAAAGAGTGCCTGGCACATTCACTAAAGGAATAAATAAATGAATAGAAGAATGAATAAAAGAATGAATGAATGAATGAATGAATGAATACAGGTTAATCCCATTTATCTTAGCAGGATGACTTCAGGCAAGATGATATGTCCTTTGAGGTTTTGTTGATATTGCTGTTGTCGTATTTATTTCAATGTCACTTAGATTCCTTCAATAGGGATTAGAAGTACTGCTCAGAATGCTCCAACAGAAAGGTCAGCTGCCTAAGCTGAGTCATAGAGAAAGAATTAAAGCAAAATGAGAAGTGTCTTTACTACACCTTTAAAGAATCTCTGGCTTACAATGTCCCATTTGTACTAAGAAACAAAAAAACAGGATGAGAATGGTGGGGGTGGAATAATTTTAAGACTCAAAAAGATTATGGACAGCCCTTGCTGGTGTGGCTCAGTGGATTGAGTGCCAGCCTTCAAACGACAGGGTCATCAGTTTGATTCTCAGTCAGGGCACATGCCTGGGTTGTGGGCCAGGTCGCCAGTAGGGGACACATGAGAAGCAACCACACACTGATGTTCCTCTCCCTCCTTCTCCCTTCCCCTCTGTCTAAAAATAAATAAAATAAATCAAAATAAAAACATTAGGGACGGAAGGGGGTGGTATCTGAAGGTCTGAAGGACAATTAGAAAATTATATTCACCAGGATGGTTTTCTTCTTTTGATCCATATTAGCTTAAGAGTTCTAATTTATATAAAAATTCTTTAGATGTTCTGTGATATGAAAGGAACTAATTATTTTTAAATTCTAACTTTATTAATGTAAGTCTTTCTGTAAATGTGGACTGGGAAGGGTTTAAAGAAAGTTTGACACATATACCAGTGGTTTCATATTAAGAATCACTTAGGAAACTTGAAAAAATACGAATTTGGGCGTCTTTCAGAAACCCCATTGGATGGTCAGCTCCAGGAGAATATATGGATTTGTCATTTTTGTTCACCGAAGTGTCCTCAGCACTGACGGTGCCTGACACAGAGCAGGTGCTCAATAAATACCGCTGAGTGAAGGAATGAGAATCTGGGGCGGAGGAGTCATGAGAGCTTGCGTCTTTAAAAGCTCCCTTGGTGCTTCTGCTGTAGGTGGTCCCCCCACTCAAACACAACACAGAAGCCCTCATTTATAATTTCAAATTATTCACTGCCGCATAGTAGAGATGTCACCACTATTGTATGGTTCTGCAGTGCTTAATATTTGTAACACTTTCCTGAATGTTCTTTTCAGCATTCTTATTGTTAAAAATCACACACATAGAGAACATTTAAACATCAACTTGATAAACTATTTTAAGATAAATAAGCTTGTACTCACTACCCAGGTCAAGAAATAGAAAGCTGCCACGCTCTAGAAGCCCTCCTGTACCTCCTCCCACTATATAACAGCCTCTTTCTCTCCCGAGGAGAGTCATAATCATGACTTTTCTGGTGCTGAAGTCCTGACTTTTCTTTGCTGTCTTCCCATTTAAACATGCATCTGTAAACACAATAGTTTATTTTTATTTATCTATAATAGAATCTTACAGTAGTTATTATTTTGGGTCAGCCTATGTTTGAGCAATTTGTCCACATTGCTGTGAATATTTGAGTGTGTTCATTCTCTTGCTGTTTGCCACTCTATTGCATAAAGGGTTAATCTCGTGTCCTTGTTATTATTACTAGAAGTGGAAGTCAGAGTGGGTTTCCTGACCTTTTCATCAGCAAGAGGGATTACAGATATTAATATATAGATACCATGCAATGTGCTATATATAAACTATGTCTCGCAGAGCATACCCAACAAACAAGTTGTGTTTACCAAGTAACAATTTCAGGGATTTGTGTTCATCAAAGTATGTATAACTGCCGCTCTGAGCCTCTGAGTAGGCTGAGTTGGTAAGTGCTCTCTGTCTCTTACACTGAAGGGTACGGAGCCCAGGGAGTGTCTAGAGCTTAATGTGGATGAGTGTGGGCTTTGGAGTCAGGCTGCACCCGTTAGATCACTGCCTCCTGTATTTGCTACCTTAGTGCTCTTGAGCTGCTTGTTTACTCCTGCTGAACCCCGACTTTCTTGTCTATAAAGTGAGGACTTAACTAATACTTACCTCATAGGATCATCGCACTGAGTTAAAAAGATGGTGTTTGAGAAGGCACTTCATTGATACTGGTCATTTGCCATGTGCCAGGATTGCCACTAAGGCTTCTAAATCCCTTATATGTAATTAATTCACTTAACCCTGCTTTACTTAGAGATGAGCAAAGGAAATATGAGAAATGCAAGGTATGAAAGACAAAAGCAACGTGAGATCTGAGTTTCTAAGGTCAAATGAATTTTATTCCGGTTCTGAGCATTTCTGAGCACTGAATAACCTCTAAAGGTGAGCCTTGGAAGTTATTTAGAGACATACTTGGAAGAGATGCTATTTTTCACTGTCTTTGCTTTTTTAATGAAGTGACTCATTTTATAAATAAAATTGTCTCTTTTCTCTTGTTTCTTTTGCACAAAGAAAGTTTATGCTGGCAGTTTATACTAGATCAGGAGCTTCTTTATCTTTTTCTGAAAAGGTATACATTATAGATCTAGAGCAATATATAAGTGAAAAGAATCTAAAATGAGAGATATGATATCATGAGAAAGGCCTTACTTATAACAATAATGATATTTAATATTTATTAGCTGCTCACGTTTGGACAGTTATGACGCACTGAAGTACACACAATAAAATGATGTTTTGAGATAATAATGTTTGTTTTTCTCTGTATGTTCTTTTTTCCTTTGCCCTCACTTAATTAGAAAATCAGAGCAGAAGGAGCAGTGGGACCTGGGGAGGGTCTGAGCAATGAGCAGCGTGGTCCCTCGTCTCCTTTCAGCACTGCCAGTCACCTCGCTGTTGTGCAGGAGTCTGGAGCTCCGCCTAGTCTGTGAGCCGTGAGTCCCATGTGGTGTGAAATGTGCTATGAATGTGAAATACACACCAGGTTTTGGTAACTTAGTACAAAAGTGATGTAAAATATCTCATTATATTGATCATATTTTAAAATAACATGTTTGATATGAGTTAAAATATAATGTGTTGTTAATGTCAAATTTATGCTAACTGAAATAAATCAGTCAGAGAAAGACAAATACCATATGATTTCACTTGCATGTGGAATCTAAAGAACAAAATAAATGAGCAAACAAAATTGAAACAGACTCATAGATGTAGAGAGTGGACTGGTGGCTGCCAGAGGGAAGGCGGGGAGAGGCACTGGGTGAGAGATGAAGGGACCAAGAAGTACAAATGATTAGTCACAGTATAGTCACGGGATGTGAAGTACAGTCAGTTTACAGTTGTGAGTGTGTGAAACACAGAGGTTTTTTTGCATTATTATTTATCCATTACTGGATTATTTTCCATATGAACAACTGTGCACTTACTTTTGCCATACCCTGTCATCCATAATATTATGATAATTGTGCATGGTGCTGGTTGGGTACTGGAAATATCGAAGGGAACACTTGGTAAAGTATATGATTGTCTAATCACTATGCTGTACACCTGAAACTAATACAAAATAATATTGAATGCAAACTGTAATTGAGATAAATTTTTAAAAAATTAAATAAATAAAGTTCATTCTGAATGGGAAACACATCAAATTCATGTGCTTCTTCTAGCTTTTAAAAATATGGTTTGTTAGAAATTTAAAATTACATATATGGCTTGCATTGCATTTCTGTTAACTGGTCTAGAACATGGGAAAACTCAAGAGAGTAAAGGGGCAATCTGCAAAGGACTGAGGTTAAGTTTCAAAACAGCCAAATGCAAGAAGTTTAAAAACAAATTAAACTGAGTTTTTAACATAAAGTTCTATTTCTTACATGCCTGTGTTTTGGGGTTGATATTCATACTAATGCCTTTGTCTGACCTCTTTTAATCCTCACAATAGTCCTAAGAAGATATTATTCCTATTTTAAAGTTGAAGAAACTAAAAGTGGAAGAGTTAGTGAACTACATCAAAATCACACAAGCAGGTCCTGGAGCAAAGCCAAGAAGCCATCTGCAGAGTGAGCCCCTTTTCCATACCGCACCCTGCTTCCTGCCTAGGGTATGGTGGTTGCGGTAAAACGGCTACCAAAGTCAGAGCATCTGGAATGTCCAATACACTCTTTATTCTTCAAAGAACAAGTAAAATTTAAACTGTTAGCCAGGCTGACCTCCATAAGATGGTCCAGTGCATGTTCCTACCTCTCAAAGACACAAGGAGAAGACTTAAGCTCTGAATTTAAAAAGATGCGTAGGTGCTTTCAGGTTACACTTTTAGAGTAAAGAAAATAACCTATATAGAGTAACATATAATTCCTATGTTTGTATAGTTTCCCACAGATTACAAAACACTTTCCCATAAATGTTTTATTTAATGAGAATTGGGAACTGGGGAAGATCGAGTGCCTTGCACAGTGTCTGACAACTCCCAAGACGTGCGAGTCTTGGACCAACCATCTTGCCGCCACCCATGTTATGTTTCACAACATTCCCTGTAGGAAATTAGCAAAGGTCCTTTGCCCACTCGTGTACTCATTCATTAAATAGTAATTGAGAGCCTACAATTAAAAAAAAACTGTAAGTATCAGAGCTACAGTGATACATTTGATAACTGCCCTTAAAGAAGAAAGTTTAATGGAGAAGGTAAACTTAAATATAAACAATGATAATGTAATGCACTCCTGTAATGGCAGAGGGAGAGAGTAATATGAGTCTTTGCCTGAAGGTGAAGAGAGGACAGAGGCAGATGGAAGACAGTCACAGAGATGTATCCGTGGGCCAAGATTTGAGTGAATAGAAATTTCTGAAGTGAATAAAAAAGAGGAGATTCCAAGTAGAGGGAACAGTTTGTATGAGGACACAGGATCTTAGGAGAAAATAGCTAGTAATGCCATAAAGCTGGTTCTGTGGGGGACATGCAAGAGAGTGACAGGCAAGTGCCATTGAAGATATGAGCAGATGTTAGCTCATGGAGAGGGGTTTGCACCACACCCTCAGGTAAAATCCCTGGAAACTCACTGGAGGGTTTGGAAAAAGAATGAAAATAAAAATCACTCTAAAGGAAAGGAAGCTTGAGAGAGAAAGAGAGAGAGAGAGAGAGAGAGAGAGAATATGCGGCACTGAACTGAGAGAGGAGCTGTGAAGGAGAAGAGCAGATGGATCTGAGAAATATGTGAAAGCAGAGTGCATAAGATCTGGTGCCTGATAAGGTACTTGCGATGGCTAATTTTACACATCAACTTGACTGGGCATGGGCTTCCCAGATATTTGGTTAAACAGTATTTTATTTCTGGGTGTGTCTGTGAAGTTGTTCTGCATAAGATTAGCATTTGAATCCAGTAGACTGAGTAAGGCAGTTTGGGTGGGCATCGCCTAATTGAATAGAACAAAAAAGCAGAGGGAGAGAGAATTCCGTAACTTTGCCTGACGTCCTCAGGCTGAAACTTTGGTCTTCTTGCCAAATACAGATCATGAGACCTCTCATTTCCTTTTTATTTCTTTTGTTTTGTTTCTTCCTTCATTTTTCTTTCTTTCTTTCTTTCTTTCTTTCTTTCTTTCTTTCTTTCTTTCTTTCTTTCTTTCTCTCTCTGTCTGATTATATATATATAAATATATATATGTATGTAGATATATATTTATATATCTACATATATATAGAGAGAGATAGACATGGATATATATTTCTCACTGGTTCTGTTTCTCTGGAGGATACTGACTAATACATATACTGAAGGAAAGGAAGAGGAAGAAGGCAATGATGACTTTCAGGTTTATGACTTCCACTTAGAGATATTGGGGATGTTGACCAATTTCAGTGCTGCAAAGGGAAAAAAATCACTCTCCATTTTTCAGATGATGATAGTTTTCCATTTTCCCCTCTTTTTAGTAAGCACAAATTCATCAGAGCTACAGTTATTACAAACTCACATGTATACACATTTAGTTCTCTTTCTCCAAGTGGGTTTGACCTTGTTGTGTACTTTTCCTTATAAGCTGAATTGATAGGACTGAATAACTGAAAGGAATTTTGTTTTGGTATACATATCATGTTAACTGTACCAAACACTGGAGAGGAAAAAAACGGTTATAAATTCCGAATAGATGGATATCAGTAAGAGTGAGGATGTGGAAAGGTTGGGCAAAGAGAGAACCTCGTGAGATTTTATCCTTTTCCAATTACACTGAAACTACCATTGGCTCCCAGAGGAATGGTGTGAGAGAGGATGTCTAACGTGAGTTGTTTAACTCACTACCTCAAAATCACCCCCTTTTTTATTGTGCACTTGGCTCCATTTAGAAGATCAAATGAGGAAGTCTTGGAAAACAAGCACACAAAATTCTATAGGTACTTGAGAGAGAAGTGGGTCCTTATGCTGCTGAAAGGAGCTTGGTCAGCACTTTACTTTCTAGAAGCAAGTAAGGTGGTTTGTATATTTCTCTTTTCTCCCTTTGTCTCCTGCTAATGGTGTCCTTTAATGTTATCTTCCCTTTGATGATTTCTCTGACAGAGACTCCAAAGAAGGTCAACAGAGAAAACGAGATGCTCAAAATGTTTCTTAGCTGATTTTAAAAAGATCTGTAGGGCAGCACCCTGTGCACAGCAGCTGTATAAAAGTTTCAAGCAATCTAAGGACCAGAAATATTTTCACTGCGTGAGCTGCACAACACTTACTAGCCCTTCCTGCCTTAATGCTGTCTGGTAGGGTGGGGTTTGTGCAAGTGAGCACATGTAGCCGGAATAAACAGAGACCCAGTTCAGAAACTCAATTTTTTTACAGTATGCCCTAGTTTCTGTTAGGAGCTATATCTCTGGGCCACTAGAGATGGCATAGGAGATGAAAAATGGTTTGCAAACTTTTAATAGCTGTAGAATTGGTCTTCAAACAAAATTTTACACTAAAGTCCAATGGCATAAATCTGATACAAGTTGAAAGCTAGAATAGGTCCCGTATTCAGTCCCCTTTGTCCCTTGCAGTATCCCTTAAGTGAATGAATTGTACTATTAGGGCTCTATAGAGGAAGTTTGAAAGCCATTAATTCAGACAATATGTAGATTTCATTATGTAATTCATAAATGTATTCATGGATAATAATTTTTGATATTTTGAAGCACTTTTATTCTGGATATGGTGCTAAGTGCAAATATTTTACATTCTGTAAATAATTAGTTATTTATTCTTGGAAGAAATCATGTCTGATGGATATTACCATGTGTTTAGTTGATAAAATCTATTAAAATTATTGCCCAAGATGTATGATTAGGGTTTTGATGGATTAACAGTTTATGATCAAGTCATTTGAAGGCATCCACTTCTGGAATATGACAGAAAGAAGATCCTGAAATCCTCCAGGTACAAAACTTCTAGCAATATGGGAATTGGAATACACATACACACATACAGAGACAAACACACGCACTTTTAAATCAATGGAGGAGAACAGAAGAAGATAAGAATCACTAGAGGCTAAGAACAAAGCAGAACAAGTCAGTCCATGAAGGAAAACGAACACCGGAACTGCCACACACCCTGAGTGCCCAGAAAGAGCTCTGGGAGCAGGAGCTTCCACACGCAGGAGTGTCCCAGCATGAAGAGGACTGTGATCTTAGCATGGGGTTGTGCAGGGGAGATACCTTTAGTCTCTCTCACATAAAGCCAAGCACAGGAAGGTTTGTACTTGATTGCAAATGTAGATTGTTAAATTTTCAGAAATTTTGCATGCTGGTTGATTTCACATAGGTGGCTTAAAAAAAAAAAATTATGGTGAGAGTACTTACACCACAGAAATCCACACCCACAGAGGCTGTAAATCACATTTTCTCTTTTTTTTTCAGACAGTCATTTGTTAAATATTTACCAGTATATCTCTGGTTACTTTACAATGAAAATCATAACTTACATGAAATGACAGGCAAGCAGCACAGGAAAATGTCTGCCTTATACTACGCTCTGGGTAGATGTGAAAAAAAGCCATCCTCTGAGATTTCAAGGCCTCATTTGACTCTCAACATATATGTAGCCCTGAATGCATATAATTTTCATGGTTCAAAAAAACCCTTTATAAGGCAAATTTTTGAAGTTAAAAGTTAAGGTTAAAATTTAAATTAAAATCTAGAACTGGGTCAGTTGAGGTATAAGATGAATCTAGAATATCTTGTGCCAGAAAGCAAGGAAGTGATCAGAAAATGATGAGGAAACATCAAAATGACACAAATGAGTTTTAAAGGAGCTCCTGGTGAAATCTGGGACAATGGTGTCATATTAATACCATGGAGTATTAGTTAGAAATAGAAAAAAAGAAACTACTGAGTCCTCCAACAATATGGATAAATCTAAAATGAATCATGTTTAATGATACAAAATGAGACATTAAGACTGCGTATCATGTCATTCCACTTAAATAAAATATTAGAAAAAAACTGTAGTAACAGAAACACATCAGCTATTGCCAGAGGTCAGTTGAGGAATGGTGGATTGACTCCAAATGGGCACTAGGGAACTTTTTAGAGTGATGGAATTGTTTTGTGTTATGATTGTCATGGTGGCTTCCTCAGTAATATAGCTGATGAAAAGAAAATAAAAGGAAAGCTGGCATGACTATTTTAACATTAAACAGAATGGACTTTAAAGCAGGATACACTACTAAAAAGAAAGGAGTAAACTTCCTTATGATGAAGGGATCAGTCTGCCAGAGAAATGTTAGAATTTTAAAGTAGTATTCCCCAAATAATATTGCTTTGCCATATGTATAAAACAAAAGTTCGGAGAACTAGAAGGTGAAATAGTAATCCCAAAGTCATGGTGAGAGTCATTAATATCTTTTCCATTGGCTTTTAGAACAAATATACTTCTCACACAAAAACTGTAAAGTAACAAACGATTGCTAACAAACTTGACCTTACTGATACTCAGCCACTGCAGAGTACATATTTTTTTCATGTGCATATGTAATATTAATCAAAATCATATTCTGACTCAAAGAGCATTTGTCGACATTTCAGATAATTCAACTCATTCACAGTATGTTCTCTGAACACATTGAAAATTGGCTAGGAAAAATGTTGAGAAGAGATAACTAGAAAATTTCCGACTACTTGTGTAATAAAGAGTATACCTGATCTCTTTTGTTGATTCCCGCTTCATGACACAAAGCTTCAAAAACCCTTGAAATCTCCTGATAGGATGGTCTTTATTTTTCATAGTGAGTCACTTTGACTATACCTGAGTTTATGCGAGTGAGATGACTCATGGAGAGCCCTTAAATAGTGTCAAGGGAGCAGCTAGCCACGGCAGAGAAACAAAGCACCTAATTAGAGGGTTAGAATCTTCAGCCCCATCCCCCTTCCTCCAGGGAAGGGAGCGGGCTAAGGATTGAGTTCAGTCCTGTGGCCAATAATTTAATCCATCGTGCCTGTATAATGAAAACTTGATTAAACATTCTGAACATAAAGCCAGATGGAGCTTCCTGGTTAGTAATATTTTTATGTTTCCAGAGGGTGGCTGCACCCTGACTCCATGGGGACAGAAGCTGCTGTATTCAGGATTCTTCCCGCCTTGCCCTATGTACCTTTTCGTCGGGCTGTTCATTTGTATCCTTTATAATAAAAGAGTAATTGTAAATACAGTGCTTTCATAAGTATCATGTGTTGTTCTAGCAAATTATCAAGTCTGAGGGTGTTATGGGAAGCCCTGAGTTTGTAGCCAGGCAGGCACAAGCATAGGTAGATTGGGGACACCCAGGATTTCAGGGAACATCTGAGATGGAGCAGCTCTGTGGGACTAAGTCCTTAACGTGTGGGGTCCAGGCTAATTTTGTATAGTTAACGTCAGCACTGAATTGAATTGTAGAATACCCAGATGAGGTCAGAGAACTGAGATTGGAAAGTAAGTTGGAAGTTAAGAAATATATCTCTTAATAACTATTGGTTTAAAAAAAGAGTATTCAGTTTTAAACTTTTGGGAAGTATTTTGAACAAAATTATAATGAAGAAACAGCATATCAAAACTTACAGGCTGTAGCTAAGCAGTGCTTAGAGAAAAATTAGTAGATAAATGCATATTAAAAATTGGACATTATATACATGGTAAAGTATTTGACAATTTAGACAAAATTAGAAACTATGAAAATACAACTTATCAAAACTCTCAAAAGAAGAGCCAGAAAATCTGAATAGGCAGGTATTTATGAAAGAAACTAAATACATAATTTAAAACCTTCTCACAAAGAGAACTTCAGGACAAATCACATTCAACTCTGCAAACATTTTAAATACAATGTTAAAACTTAAATAAATACATAACATATTATATTATACAATATATTATATAGATTATCATATGCTATAATAGATATTATCTATTAAAATAATATATATAAAATACAAATCTCACAGAAATTCTTCCAGAAAACAGGAAAAAATAGGGATTCTTCTTAATGAATTTTATGAAGACACAATGATTAAATGTAATGTGGAATCCTGGATGGGACCCTGGAGCAGGAATGATACTAGATAAAAATGAAGGAAATCCAAATAACTATGAACTTCAGTTAATATTTTATCAGTGTCAGTTCATTAATTATAAAAAACGTACCAACTAATGCAAGATATTAATAATAAGAAAAACTGACAAGGAGGAATAGAGCAACTTCCAATGTACTATCTTCTTAATTTTTCTGTAAATCTAAAACTTTTAAAACATGAAGTCTATTTAAGAAAATTTACAAGAAAAGAAAAATACTGTATATAGTAAATAGTAAATAAATGGATTATGCAATAGAATGACAGCCTTTACATTAAAATGACTACAAAAAGCAAATATACAAAGTAGATTTCAAGGCTGAAGAACATTATAGGAGTTAAAAAGGGTCAGTGTATAATGCTAAAGGCTGCAAATCACTAGGAGGATATAACAGTTCTGAATTATATGCTGAATATAAATTCAAACACCTGAAGAAAAAGTTCACCAAACTATCAAATAAGTGTATAAACCCATTATCAAAATGAGAGACATTAACTAACTTTTCTTAGTAACTGATAGATCACATAGACAATTAAGTCAGCAAGAATATAAAATATTTGAACAACATAACTAATACACTTGACGTGACGCCTATGTGTAGAGATGCCCAGTCACTGGGGATCAAACAGTCAGACCGTCTTTTCAAGCATACATGGGGTCTGAAAACTGGCCACATATGAATGGTACAGCAAGCCAAAATAAACCCTAAAACTTAATTTCATGCAAACCACTTCTCTGGCTCTAGCAGAATTAAATGAGAAATCAGTAACAAAAAATAACTTAAAATTTCATGTCCAAAATACTTTTTAAAAAGACCTCTAAATAACTATTGGGTAAAGAAGAAATCATAGCATATACTCATGTTATAGATATATAAAATACGTGATTCAGCCAAAGCAATATTTAGAGATATGAACAAAAGCATATTTAGAGATATGAATAAAGCAAGAAATAAAGCTATAAAAGAGAAGATTAACAAAGCCAGGAGCTTATCTGAAAATATTAATAACACCAGCAAAATATCATTAATAATGATCAAAAATAAATATAGAGAGCAAAATCACCAATAACACAATTTTTGAAAGAATACAACTAATATACAGCAAGTTAAGAAGATAAGAAATTGTCAGGAATAAGTTTATGCCAATAAATTAAAAAATGTATTTGAAAAACTGACTCAAAGAGTCATATTATTCTATAACCACTAAAGAAATAGAATTCATATTTTAAAATCTTTCCATGAAGAAAACAGAAGGCCTGGATGGTTTTAGAAGGTTAGTTTTAGCAAACTTTCAAGAATCAGATAATTACAATCTTACACAAAGTTTTCCAGAGGCTGGGAGAGGAGGAAATGTTCTCCAACTCGTTCTGAAGCCAGTAGTACTTCACCAAACTGGAAAGGACAGCATGAAAAAAAATTAAAGGTCACTCTCACTCCTGAGCACAGATTTTTTTAAAATGTGAAACAAAATGCCAACAAATTAAATCTAGCATTATATGAACAGGAAAAAACTTCATGTCCAAGGATAGCTCATTCTAAGAATGCAAAGTTATTTTAACACTAGCCAGTGTGACAGTGGAGAGATGGATAGGAAAACCCTTGTTAAACTTGCCCTTCCATGCTCCAAGTAAAAAATCAAAATTGGATCTTCTCTTGTGCAGAATCACTGCACAGCAATAAGTCCTGTGTAACACCATTCAATATCCCTGTGGAAAGAGGATTTTCAGACATTATAATATTATGTCTATCTGTTTGAGAAATTAAAATGTTATCCTTTTTCATATTTCCTAATTAAAAACCTCTTCCTCACCAGAATTCCAGTGTTTATAGCTCTATCCACCATTAGAAACCATGACCTTGATTTAGAGGGAGCATTTCCAGAAACCTCTTATTAAATGAGTTGTTATTAGCCTGCAAGCACATACCAGTTTCCTAGATTGCTTTCCCTGTAACAGGTAGCTGAGATCTAGACTCTGAGGGAATGAGACATAGGAATGTAAATTCCAGTGGGAAGAGCACAAAGAGAGTTTCAGAAAATTGGGCTCTTCAGGGATAAATGTGTCAACTTCAGAAAGCACCATTGTACTGGCACCTTTCTGAGCTCAGAGCTATAGTCACATGGTAAGTAGTGTCTTGGCTAGCACCAGTATTCAAAACCGTATTTGGTCCAGATGTAGGATCTTCCACATCATTCAGAGGAAGAAACCAACTTAACAGCAAAGGCAGTATGGTTGGTGGGCATGCAATCAAAGGGCCCACATCTCCTCTAGCATCTGCAGTCACCCAGAAGCAGCTGTCCTGATAGTACATGGGTCCACCCAATTGTAAGTGCAGCTGAGGCTCCAGCTCCACTCCAAGGATGGAGCAACATTCTTCAGAATACAGTATATTCTCCAAATCAACATCACATATATGATGCTGTGTCCCTGAAAGGTAGAACAAAGGTGTGGAAGTAGCAGTGGTCTTACTTACCATCACTCCCTGTGGCCCACCTGGACAATTTGTTCTTCCTGCCTTTGCAACTCCAGGCAATGCTCATCTAGAAGGCCTGCATCCAGTGGGCAAATGCCTCCATCAGGAGACACAGCGAGAGTCTTTTTTTAAAGTATATTTTATTGATATGCTATTACAATTGTCCCAATTTTTCCCTTCTCCCTTCCATACAGTACCTACTTTCCCTCCAGCAATCCCCTCCTTAGTTTGTGTCCATGGGTCATGCATATAAGTTCTTTGGATTCTCCATTCCCTATACTATTCTTAACACCCCCCGTCTATTTTATACCTACCAATTATGCTTCTTAAACCCTGTACCTTTTCTCCCATGCTTCCCTTTCCTCCTCTCTCCTGATAACCCTCTATGTGATCTCCATTTCTACGATTCTGTTCCTGTTTTAGTTGTTTCCTTAGTTTGTTTTTGTTTTTGTCTTTTAGGTTCAGTTGTTGATAGTTGTGAGTTTGTTGTCATTTTAATGCTCATAGTTTTGATCTTCTTTTTTCTTAAATAAGTCTCTTTAACATTTCATGTAATACGGGCTTGGTGATGATGAACTCCTTTAGCTTTACCTTTACTCTATCCTGCTGGATATAATAATCTTCATTGTAGGTCCTTGCCTTTCATGATTTCAAATACTTCTGTCTAGCATCTTCTTGCCTGCAAGGTTTCTTTTGAGAAATCAGCAGATAGTCTTCTGGGAACTCCTTGGTAGGTAACTGTCTCCTTTCCTCTTGCTGCTTTTAAGATTTTTCTCTTTCTCTTTAACCTTTGGCATTTTAATTATGATGTGTCTTGGTGTGGTCCTCTTTGGGTCTAACTTGTTTGGGACTCTCTGTGCTTCCTGGACTTGTATGTCTAGTTCCTTCGCCAAATTAGGGAAACTTTATTTCATTATTTTTTTAAAATAAGTTTTCACATTCTTGCTTTTCCTCTTCTCTTCTGGCATCCCTATGATTCAGATATTGGCACTTTTTGAGATGTTCCAGAGTCTTCTTATTCTCTCCTTGTTTTATTGAATTCTTGTTTTTTCATTCTCTTCTGGTTGACTGTTTATTTCTTCTTTCTGTTCCAAATCATTGATTTGAACAGCAGCTCTTTCCCTTCACTGTTGGTTCCCTGTGGATTTTTCTTTATTTCACTTAGTGTAGCCTTCATGTGTTCCCTTATGCTTTTGCCATACTCAGTGAGTTCTCTGAGCATCCTTATCACCAATGTTCTGAACTCTATATCTGATAGGCTAGCTATCTCCATTTTGTTTAGTTCTTTTTTCTGGGGTTTTATTCTGTTCTTTCATTTGAGCCATATTACTTTGTCTCCTCAATGTGGCAGCCTCCCTGTGTTTGTTTCTGTGTATTGGGTAGAATGGCTTTGACTCCCTGTCTTAGCACACCTGTTAAGTTGTAAGGAACAGAGCCTTAGGTATTTGCCAAGGCAGGGCAATCTGCTTCACTGCTTTGTCACTCTGTATGTAGGGGAGGGGTTGGAGAGGGGACAATGCTGCTGCCTGGCTGCTGGAGGCTCTCAGTCCAGTCACTTCACCCACTTCCTGTTTGTGACTGGCACCCCTCTAGCTGTTGCTCATGTGGTGGTTCCCAGAGTGGGTGAGTTTGTATACATTCTAGTACTGTGAGGGCCCTTTAAACAGACTCTTCTGAGAGACTGACAGTTTCTTCCACCACTCCAAACCCCACTGGTTTCTACAGCCCAAAGTTATGTGGCTTTATTTTCCCAGAGCTGGAACCCTAGGCAGAATAGTCCGGCCTAGGGCTGGGATCACTCACTCCCCAGCCGCCTCTTCCCACTTTTATACACTGCACATGAATGTGAGACTGCCCATTCTGCTGGCCACCACTGCTGCCTTGCTGCCACCACACTGCATCCTCTCTTCCCCTGGCTCCCTGGCTCTGCCCCTGCTACAAATCTGGGTGAATATGGCTTGTTTAAATTCTTGGTTGTCAGACTTCCATACAATTTGATTTTCTGGTAGTTCTGAGTGTTATATCCTTGTTATAGTTGCGCAAGGAGGAGAAGTGTGTCTACCTATGCCTCCATCTTGATGGAAGTAAGCAAGAGTCTTATTAAACTTTAAGCCATGGGTGCTGCCCAGACTCTTCAGGATCCTTGTGCCAGGAGACCATCAGGCTAGGGGAGGAGCCACGATCCTGACTGGAAACACTTACAGTGATTATCAGGAACAGGTGGGGCTGCTGTTATACAAAGGAGACAGAGAGGAAGAACTTGGTGTCCAGATGACCCACTGGACATCTCTTGGTACACTTAAAGGACACATGAAGCAACCACAACTTGAAAAGAGCATGGTAACCAGGGATGAAGGTCTAAATCATCTCTTTAGGACTGTCATCTAGTCTAGCAGATCTGCTAGCTGAGAACAAGAGGAATAGAGAATAGAAAGTCCATTACTGCTCTAAGACTAGCTGCAGGGACTATAGTTTGTTCCACAAACATTTCTCAAAGTATGTGCATGGAAAAACCAAAGAAATCCTAGAGGATGCCCTGGCTGGTGTGGCTCAGTGGACTGAGTGCCAACCTGTGAACCAAAGGGTTACCAGTTCAATTCCCAGTCAGGGCACATGCATGGATTGCAGACCAGGTCCCCAGTAAAGGTACAAGAGAGGCAACCACACATTGATGTTTCTCTCCCTTTCTTTCTCTCTCCCTTCCCTTCTGTCTAAAAATAAATAAATAAAGTCTTTATCAAAAAAAGAAATCCTAGAGGAGCTGTCCCCAGGTGGGATGAACTTATGAAGGGGCACTCCCTCAAACTGGAATTTATTTATAAAAAACTGTGTATTTAAAGTTGTATACAAGGAAATTAGGGGTGTTGCAATACTTGGTTGCAAATAACTTGCCATCTGGTGTTTAACTTTAATAGTTAAAGCCAGTTCCAACTATGGACGAGTTACTATATGGATGAGTTCAGACAACTTCTTATGTAATTATTCAGCAAATGTTAAAAATATTGAGGTGCACACACACACAATCTGCTGTTCCTTATGAATTGAAAAGTCAGGGATTTGTTAAAAAGTATCTGGAGGTTCAAAGGAGAAATCTTTGGATGATGTGCACTACTAGCACTCTGATCCTTACTTTTGAAACTCAGTAGACATAACTGGAAAATTACTTCTTATGTAAGAACATTGACAAAGCAAGGTGGTTTCCAACAGAAAGGTGACCGCTTACCCTTTACGGAGCACTTTTGAACCAGGATTATCTCACCCTCAATCAGAAGCAAACAAGAAAATTTAAAGACATCATTTTCATGCCCAGTTTTTAAAGGTAGTTCTTGAATTCTGTACCCAGAATCCTCACTTTAGAGGCAGCTCAGTTTGAATATATTTAGAAAGTTTTAAATTTATAATTTCTAATGGGGTAAGACAGTAAAGACTTCCATATGCTTTTCTGTACAACAGAATTCTATAGTTTAATGTTTTAATCTCTTTAAAAATTAATTGAAAGCGGTTCTCACCAGATTTAATTAAAACTAAACTTAGTGGTTGCACTATTGTAATTTAATTGTTGGTGTACACTAATTGTGCTACTTATCTTTAGTGAACTTATTACTGGGAATTGAAATCACAACAAAATGGATGCCCCAGTGGGGATTAGATGATTCACATAGTTGGTTACACTTAAAATTGTTTTGCATTTTGCATGTCTGAAATACTTCTTAGTTGTCCTATGACATCTAACAAAATGTATAATATCAGTACCAGGGGTAGTGAGTAAATACAGGGTCCAGAAGAAGTAAGGCCTGCTTGAGTGTGACTGGCAGGGTAATAATATGGGTGTAATACTTTAGTTTTAATTTGAACGTTTCACCTAAAATATCATATGGTGTGCTTGAGTGTGATATGTTGAGTGCTTGAATGTTACGGAACTACATGCTTATGACTTTGTAATAAAAAAGGGATGTTATTTGTGCTGGACCCTGTGTATCTAGGCTGATGGGCCAGAGAACATAACCTTATGTATATACGGCTAAATGTTTTAATCTTTTTAAAAATAAGTTTTCCACTATAATTCATGGATACTTTGAAAAGTAAAGAATCATTCAGATTGTTGAATCTAAAAACATTTAACTGCTGTCTGGCAATAATTCTCTATGGAGGTAGATTTCCAGGTTATAACTTTAGAGTATGTTCATTTACGTTCTTTTATTTGCCTGTAAGCTAACATGGTACCAAAAGTTAAAAGCCTGAGTTTCAAAAGAATGTGGAAGTGTTAAAATGTAATTATGCAAACATTTTAATGTTATTTTCTGCACTTTTTTAAAATTTTATTTTAAAAATTTTATTAACATTATTTGCTTGTTCAATGATTTTGTGATGGATCAATTAAAATTCTTTTCAATAAAAAATTGTGTATTTATTCTTACATATTTAAACTTCAATCATTCCAAAGTACTCTCCATTTGATGCAATACACCTATTGAGATCTTTTTTCCACTGCTTTAAACAGTTTTGAACTCATCGATTTTGATGCCTTTTAGTGCTTTTGCCGTTTTTTGTTTCACCCCTTCACCCCTTCCAAAACTGCAAAATGTTTCCCTTTGAGGACTTTTTTCATCCAGGGAAGCAAAAAAAAAAAAAAATTGCTCAGGGCAAGACTGGGTGAAAAGGGAGGGTGGGGCATTGGGAGTCATGCCATTTTTTGGTTAAAAACTGCTGAACACTCAGCGTGGTGTGGACAGGTGTGCTCGTAAACCACCCATCATGAAATGGGTAAGCACATTGAAAGAGTCTTCAAAAAAAATTCACTAAAGCCCAACGCAGCCTCTCACAACAACAACACCTGGTACACTGATACAGATGGGTTCCTAAAACACTCACCTAGCGGGGCAAGCCTGTATCACAAGGGGCCTGCCTGCCAGAAGATTACTCCATTTTGGGGGGGTCTCATGAGGGAGGCCTCATGTTATATAAAACAAGCAAAACCCCCAGTGCAAAGGATGACTGTAGTTGGTTCTGTGGTACCCTGCACAGACTCCCCCTTTCAGGATTGAGTCATACATGCCCCTAATGGCTGGCAGCTGAGGTCTAAGCCCCTAACTGGAACCTGTCTCAGTCAAAGGAAGCTGCCTTGCCCAAGGCTGTCCCTTGCATGCTGCCTGTATCACATGACTGATTGATGATGTGGGGTACAAAGGCCTAGCCCCTTTTCCTCAACTCTGAAGGACTGACTGCTCAGCTCCAAATAGGCTTTTTTTGTGACCCATCACAGTTCAACTTTCCCTTTTGACCAAATGCAGGGGCCTTCATTTCACATAGCTGTTTTTCCTAGAGAAGCCCAACAAACTTTGTATACTTAAATATTTCTTGACAGAATGCAGGGCACAAGTGTCCTTCTGTTCTGTGGAGCTGAGATGTTTGAGCATGTAACATAAAATAGAAAAACCTCTCTTTACATAAGCAAACTATCCAACTCAACATACTTTTATTAATAACAAATAAGCAGATGGAAATTTGAGTCAGGACTCATTCAGTCTTTCACTGACAGAAAACACATTTTTATCACCTATTTTATATAAAACTATTTCAGATTATGGGGATAAAGAGATTATTTAAACATAGCCTCTAACCATTAAGAAGCTTACAATTAAATTGAAAATGAGAGGGGTATATGGGGAACTTACATATACTAAAATAGGCTCGACAACACAGAAAGAAAAACAGCATGAAGAAGTCAGGTGTGGGAATTTAGATCACTTTAGATCACAACCTTCCAGAGGGTATATAGGTAAGTCTTCCTGCAGGAAGTGAAGTCTGGGCTGGCACTTGGCAAAAGGTATGAATTGGGGGTGCACCTGAGCAGAGAGAACTGAATGAGCAAAAGTGTCCAAGTGCTGTGACGTGTAGCTAATAATATGGGGGATGACAATAGCTGTGTTTGGCTGGGTTCTGGTTGTTTGGAAGAGAGCTGTGGTAGATGGCCTGGAGGGAGAACTCGGGACTGTAGTGTAAAGAGCTCTCAATGCTAGTTTGAAAATATTAAATTCTATTCAACAAGTAATAAAGAATCAAGGAAAATATGAGCAAGTGAGTAATGATCTCAGACCTGTGTTTTAGGAAGATTAGCCAATGACCTATCATCAAGAGATGTGCACTCAATTCTAACCTCTTCTAGGTGTGTGTTCTTGAATAAAATATATAACCTCTCTCTGTTTTGGACCCTCACCTGGAAATAAAGCTGGGGTTCAGCTACTTTTTTTAAAGCAATGGGATGGTTTACTGACAAAAAGGGATTAGAAGAAATGCTATGCCTATAATATGTGATGAGAATTTATTGTCTGGTTATTAACAGATTTTTTTTATCCTGATAGACCCAAACTGTGGGAGTGATCGCTTCATTTGTCCAACCTGAGACCTCAGCGAATGTATTGAGTGGTTCTGTTCGGAGTGGACCTCTTAGTCATAAACATCTGTGTGTGTGGGGGGGGGGATGGAGTCAGAGGGAAATGAGAGAGATGCGAGATGTTTTGACTGTTTTTCAATAATAATACCTCCCATATATTACAGGTTTACTATGTTCCAGACAAGTGCTTTAAACATATCTTCTCATTTAATCAACACATTAATCGTGTAAGAAAGATTACATTCTACAGTAAAATTTCCTGTGGGAATATTAGGCCACTTGTTCATGCTCCTTCTGTCAAGATGTTAGTAGAGCAAAGTTTTCTGACTATGTAATAAAGTTCTTTCCCCCTTATGTAGTGACTGGAAGATCTGATTATAATCAACTGAATAGTCAGCAGATGCTGAATGTACATGCATTTAACTGATGTGGGCAGAGTTCAATCCCAAGTTGACACCCTCCACATATTAAAATAATGAGAAGCGTTTTTGGATTCTAGCCTGGGAAAATGAGTAAAGATGACTCATTTATTAATTTGCTGAATGACAGATATCTGAGCTGATGCTGATGCTGGAGGAAATATAATCTTCTATGTTTTTTTCCTAATATCAGAAATGTACAATAAACAAAAAAACTCACAATGTTTCTTCATCACACAACATAATAAGCCATGATTTTCATCTCAACAGAAGCAGCTAGGTCTATGTAAACCCTTCATTCTCTCTGAGCTTTGATTTTCTCATCTGTAAAATAAGATTGACACTCAACTTGCAAAGTTATTAGAAATAAGTGTGGAAGACCCCTCATACACTGCCTGTCACACAGTAATTGCTCAGTTAAAGCATCTATGCAATCACTTCTGCCTCACTTTCTCTATAAGCAGATTATTATGATTTTGCGCAAGTAGGTCATCTGTCTTTTCACTGCAACATCTTTCAAATTATTTGATCTCTTTTATCATGAAAAGTGGGGAAATATATAAAAGTCCAACAGAAAAAGCTCAAAATGCTACCTTCAGGCTAAAGTGTAGGGACTGACAAGGCTTCTGTGATGTGACCTCTGTGTAACACTTTTTTTCAGCCATCTCACTAGTTCTATGCCTGCAAACTTATACAGCTGAACTTAGCTACTGTATCTCTCCTACACATGATGATCCCTTGTGATACTGAGATGACTTTTTCTTTTTTCTTTGCCTGGTTAATTCCTATGCAGCCATTATGTCCTCCAAAAAGTCCTCCCTCCTCCACCCTGGCCCCACCCTCCGGCTCTATTTGATACTTTCTCTCTGTTTCCACACCAATCCATGCTTACCTTTGCTATGATGTACACTGAATTGTCCCAGATGTCACAAATGGCTTTATCAACTGTTTCTCCCACTAGATAAGAAGTCTTTAACAGGACATCTGTGTTCCTAACCTAAATATTGCCAGGATCTGATACATCCCCGGCTCACGGTCGGTGCTCCTCTACCACATGTAACTTGTTGAATGAGGTGCTGGTTTCTTCTCCAGGGAAGTGGGGTCCCAACGGCAAGTACATCAGAATATAAGGATAAGAAAATCATACCATGCCCAGTCAAGACTTTTGTTCTGATAGTGACAGCATAACATACCTTTCAAAAGAAGGAAAGTGTGTCATGATGATAAGTCTTTAATCATCGTTAGTAGTTCATAATAAATGAAAATCAATACAGGACTTATCTGACATCTTCTCAAAACCATATATTCAACCTGTATATACTCTTTAACAAAAAGTCAAACATTTATGCTAGCTACATAACAGTATTTGATAGGGAGGCCCCAAATCACCTTGATTCAAGTTTTAAGAAGGTAGCTCCTAGATTTAAAATAAGGATTTTATTAATAAGTGAATTTATTTATGGCTACCTTATTGTATCTTTCTGATTTGTTAAACTTTAATTATAGCTCCTTTGCTGAAATCATTCTAGCCCCAGGAATTGTAACTTTTTTTCTTGTTCTTTTTCTTTGAAATCTGGGAGGAGAATGTTCATATTTTGATTATAATTATCATTTATAATGAAACCAAAACAAAGTCTACACCAAGTTAATAGGCCAAGAAAGGCATTTTAATTTATATTTATAACCACTTGAATGGTTATAAAATGCAGGCTGAAAAATTCAAAGTGTAAAATGCTGTGAACGTATGTAGTTAGGAGAATCTGCATGGTGATCTCAGGCCTATAATAACTCACAATGATTTTCTCTTTGTTAAAAGCCAGTTTGCTAAATTCTATCACTATTTAGGGGAACAAATGTGTTTTAAAGGCCATGTGAAAAAATGAATGTTTTTCTGCCCTGTTTACTGCTGTCTTTTCCCTCTTGTAGAGCCTGTCCAGTCTCACCAGCAAGAGCTCTTTTGCTGAAGAGATTTTCTAAAGGAAGAAAGATCTGCCCCCATGCACCCTGCAGATCATGCTCTTATTGTGCTGATGTCATGGGCTATCGTGGCACAAGTAAACATTTTCTATGATTTTAATCTACCGTTTAGCATCCCTGTGACTGCTTATGCCTTACTTACTGGTCCCCCTCATTGACTGCATTAAGTTCTACTTGAGATCATTTAGACGCAGATGGTGTTGGAATCACCAAGGATAAACTGCAATGCTCTCTGCATGACTTGCCTGCCTCCTTTCCATAGTGACTTCAGACACAGAAGTAGGGGCGCCATAGTAAGAGGCACATTAGACTAAGAGTGGAAAAAAAAAAAAAAACATGTTTCAGCCAAATCAGACAAAAGTGAAACCAAAACACGCAGCAACCTCAACCTCTAAGCTTCCAGTTATCTGAGATTATAAATTCTCTCATTGAATAAATCAAATTCACAGTTTTTCTGTTATTAGCAACTGAAAGATCCTAAGTGATTTGCTCCAAATGAGAAATACTGATTACACTCCTGGCTTTTGTAAATCTAGGTTAGTGGTTCTCAAGCATGGTTATGTACTAGAACGGATAGCACCTTTGAAAAAATGCAAAACCTTGAACCCCACCTTAGACCTACTGAATCAGAA
Organism: Carollia perspicillata; assembly: GCA_004027735.1. Classification (NCBI taxonomy): domain Eukaryota; kingdom Metazoa; phylum Chordata; class Mammalia; order Chiroptera; family Phyllostomidae; genus Carollia; species Carollia perspicillata. The sequence goes on from PVKM010001787.1 coordinate 42,404, forward strand.
TCTCTGGGGCAGAGTTTAAGATTCTATATTTTTACAAAATTCATGAGCAGATTTCAACAAAGCCAGTCTGTACACTGGTGTTTGGGAATAACTATTTTTATAAGAGAGAGAATATAGTTATTCCATCATGCAAATAAAGAAGGAAAGAATTTTAAACATTATCTAATACAACTTTATCACCTCACACATGCAAAAATTGAGACCCAGACAGGTGAAATTATTTGCTTAAAAAATTAGTTCCTTAATACAAGTACAAATTCTAGGTCTGTACTCACATTTTGGTCTTTCTACAACTGAATGTTTCTTTCATTCTGAATCACTGGATTAGGATATGGGTTTATAGGTTATGGGTGCTACTGTAACAAACCAGCTTGGAAACTATCTGAACTACATACTAAAAGATAAATTAATAGACTGTTCAGCTAGCATGTAGCTTACACCAGAAACTTGTTTCACACACTTGCTCAGAAATATTATGAGGTAATTCCACTGGAATTTCCTTGTCCTTTGTTCTGCTGAGGTAAAATGTGGTTAGAAACCAGAGGTCTAGGGTGAAAATTGCCAGTAGTTCAAGCAATATCTCCTGTCAGGCTTGTTTGATCTCCTTGTATTTATTACCCTTTAGATTTGACTTTGGATATTTCCCTCTGCATTAGGATTCTTTAGCTTTCTACCAAAAGCATTTTAGATAATTGACATTGTGTGAAAACTGGTATTTAGGTTGGGGTTCTTATTCAACATTCTGTAGAATGTTCTTTACATTGTACCACCAGTGAGGAAAATTTGCTTCTAAATAATAGTAGTAGTAGTAATAATAATAATAATAATAATAATTTGCAATAAGGACTATAGTATCCCATTTTGAAGGGTGCTAGAAATAAAACATCTTCATCAATTAGGTTCCTATCTATAGGTTAGTTGCAGTGGTTACTATAGTGAAATGACAAAGTTCAGCTTGTTTCTGAGAAGCAGTAATACAGGATGGGGCAAAAGTAGGTTTACAGTTGTTTATATTAAATCACACAAGAATACTCTGCGTTTCATGTAGTCACAACTGTTCATCTGCTTTTGCCCCACTCTGTATATACCTTCCCCACACTTACTATAAAACTAGTGTTCTCAGGGTGGAACTGTGAATCCAGACAGACTTGCCGTTTATGGATCCCTTACCAGTTCAGCATCTAAAGGGTGAGTATGTGGGGCTTCTGCATTCTTCACACTCAGGTTACCTTCGAGTGTGACAGGTAGTGGTTGGGGCTGTGGACATAGAGGATTCACACTCCTTTATCCTTTATGATGGATAAAATGATGTTTGTAAATATATGCATTTAAAATATTAGTACTATTTGTTTCCGTTTTCCTGTTTCTTGATATTGCCTTTTTCCTTAATCAGATCTAAACTCAAGCATATTTGAGATGCTGAAGCTCAATACATGGGCCACAAAATGTACATAAACAGAAGTCAGAAAGGGAAACATGTTGAAAACAATGTAAACTTTGTAATAGTAAGAGAGTTAAGCCTAAATTAGTGTTTCCCACAGTATGTTCTGCAGGACAATAATTGTGGAGGATATCAAAAAAGTTACATGAAAAAATTTAAGTGAGCAAATAGTTTGGAGTAATTGTGTTAAGCAGGACCTCTCAAGCCTATAATACTCTACCACCCAGTGTGAGTATCCAAAATCTGCTACCTTTCCCAAACATATTTGATCATATATTTATTTTTTTAAAGAGTGTTTTGCAGGAGCAAAGTGATATGTATTCATCTGCAGTATCTCAGGAACTACAATAAGGACAAATCAGCTCACTGGTCTGAGGACAAGTGGAGTGGATTTCTGAATGTCGGAGAGTGGAACAGGAGGCAAAAGGCTTCCTTCACAGTGTGACTGTACCTGCAAATGAGGAGTGTTAGAACAGCCTGTCCCACAGCCTGGACTCCAGACACATGGGGACACTGTTCTATAGTCCCTCGAGATTTACTGGTGACCTCAGTTACAGGTAACTTTACCTACAGATTCTTTTTAGAATTTGATTGAATTTTTATTAAATGCTTACTTCTGTGTAAACAGAACAAAACATAAGACACAAACACACATCTTCCCAACAGGAGTCAAACTCCCAGTCCTACAGCGATCGAGGTCATTCTGTTACTGTGGTTGACGTCATGAACTGGTGAGCCAGTTTCCCAGTGAAGGGCTGGCTCTCATCCACATTAATGAGGAGCTCTGTAAGAGGATCAGAAGGAGGCACTCTGTTCTGACTCTGGCTCTCTCCTCCAGCATTAAAATGATAACTGCCATTCACTGAGCCATGTAAAGCACCTCTGTGTTTGCCTTTCTCTTTAAAACAACCTTCTGAAGTCGCCATTACTATCTTCATTTTACAATGGAAGAAACTGAATCTTGGAGGGTTTAAGTAACTTGCCAAGAAAACACGGTTGTCTCCCAATAAGCCTGTACTTTAATAAATGTTGAGAAACAGTATATTGATAGTTTCAAAAGGTCAATAAAGAGGAACCATTACTCTTGACAGTGTATTAATTTGTAAGTATCTAAGACATAAACATGGTGGCTATTTCTCTTTCTTTTCTCCCAAGGCTTGGTTAAAACCCTTCTAAATCCTCTTTTCAGTGGCCATTTACACCAAATTCCTATCAAAATGATCAAATCCAATATGTGTGTGTATTAGATTGGATAAATGACAAAATATCTAAATGATTCTGTAGTCAAAGCCTTGCATTTATATGCTGGTAAGCCAACCATGGAAAAAACCCTCAAATATAAAGTTAATGCAATAATGGTGTTTATGTTTTATTACCCTATAATTATATCATTCCTGTGATTGTTTTTCTTTTCATGCTGGTCTATAAAATGGTGCTGCCTCGACCTGTCTTAAACATCTACATTTGTAGGATTAGGACTAGTGATGTTTTGCCAGTTTCATGAAACTGAAGAAGCCAGATTCACTCAACCCACCTTCTTCGATAAAGTTCTTCATTAATTTGACACCTGGAAACCTCAGCTGTTTTCTTTTTGGTGGAATTGTCCTAGCCTTTAAATAACAGTCTACTCTTTGTCATGAGAAACAGGTTATGAAATTAGTTATTGTACTGATTTTTATACTTGACTGTTATAACTTATGTTAGTTATTTTATAAATGTTGACTTATTGCAAAGTTAAGACTCATCATTTTTAGAATGACTTATTCAATTAAAATTTTCCGTATTATCTTTTTTCTTGCTATAAAATTCTTTATTCCAAAAGCACTTTTTACTTGCCTTTATTCATTTTTGCAGTATTCCAAATGCTACCAAAATTTAATTTAAAGTATAGAGACACGATTTGTCTAAATTTTCCAAGATGCATCGATTACTGGGTGGTTACTTTTTTATTTTCCACAAAAGGATTAATTATAGAATTCCTGTAAAGGGCAAGTTTTTAGTATGATCACTTTCCTAAAGGTCTATTTTCTATCAAGTTTTCAGTAATCATTTTTTTTACATTTAGTGAGGTACATTAAATGAAGTATGTATACCTGCATAAGTAAAAAGAGTTCTACCTAAAAAATTTTTATTTGTATCTGAAAACAAGAAATTGTTACTAGAAAATATGTTAACCTGAACTGCCCACTTCCATTATCAATTAACAGTCCGTTGTTTCTACTGTGTTCCAACATTACTCATTATTTTTAAATTAAATTATGTATTAAAACATTTTGAGAGTAAATATTTAACAGTATATATTTTTCTGGCATGAACTCAAAGGAAATACCTAACAAACCTCCAGGTTTTACTTAAGCTAATAAATGATTAGCCTTTGGCCCAGAATTATTTTCAAAAGATAAAATATTAAATTTGCAAATAGATATTTTCTGTTAAAGTTGGCCTCTGGGTTTATCTGTTCCTCTTGGAGAGGTTCCAGACCCTCCTGGCTTTGACCTTGTAATCCTGTATTTTGCAGTCAAAGCAGCATTGTGTAGGAGCATCCCACACAATGACCTACATCCTTCCTTGACCTACATCTCCCCAGACGCCCTACTCCCCTCTCCTCCTCCCCCTCCTGCAGCACTAAGGGGCAATGAGGGTAGTTTCATGACTAATCCTTTTATTTCATCATAAATGATGCCAGAGGAATAGGGGCCGTGGGCTAAATGTGGAGATGACTGCTCCTCTAGACCTACACTGCTTTGTGATAGTCTATAAATTTTAACATGCTCCCAAGTGTGTCTTATGAACAGTTCAAAAACTGTTGTAGATACCCAGGCTATCTTCACTATACGCACTGAAAAAGGAAGTATACTGGAGACTCTATTGTAACAGTGGAAAATTGTAATGGTGGAAAATTATAACCACTCTTTTAACATTGTTTCTGTAAGTGCTGGTTCTGACTAATGTGTAGTTTGTAGATGAACAGCATGTTTGTATAAGAATCCTAGGAACTAACTGCAAAAGATATATTCCCCGACCTTCAGGTATCGCAGATCCAGGAAATTTGCTGGCCTTCAACCATGGAGCCAGGATGACGTGGAGCCAGGATGACGTGAAGCCCGGATGACGCACACTGGACCGCCACTTGCCTTATCAGAATGGACGGTGCTCATATATGCTCCTTTGCACATAGAGAACACTGCAACTCCCTCCCTCAATCTCTTTGTTCTGTTCCCCTCTCCCTCCTTATAAAAACCTCTGCCTCCACTAAGAGGTGGAGATGAGCTTCAAGACATGAGTCCTCCATCTCCCCAGAAAGATAGGCTTAGAGACACAAGTTCCCCATCTTCTCAGAAGATGGGCTTTATAACGTGAGTCCCCCATCTTCCAGGTGTCCTGCACCTGAAAATAAACCGCTTTCTTTTACATCAGCACCTGCTTCTTGAGCATTGGCTTTTATAGAGGCAGGCAGACAGACCTGCCTTCAATTACATGATGAAGAGATGATAAAATGAGAAGACCCCTAAATTTCTTGTAGAGAAGTTCTACTGAAATATTTATAACACTATCAAAAATATTTTCAGTAAGATCAGTGAGTGACAAGAAATAAGTATGTGCTAGGCTATGACATTTTTACATGTGTCTAATTCAAAAAAGCTCAGTTTGATTAAACAGTAAGCAAAGGAAGCTAGCAGAGCACCCAGCATACAGGCAGCACGTAAACACTGTCTACTCTTCCCGCTAAGATCTTGGTCGGCTTCTGTGCACCCCAAGCTAGGTGTGCAAACTAGCCATTTGCTGACATGGCACGTTGGAGGTCTGAGCCCCCTCCTCAGGAGCCATAGGGTTTGATGTTCTTCTGGGGCTCCAAACCCAAAACTTTTAGGGCATTACTTTCAGCAAACTTATACTTCTGTCCTGATTGCTGGTGTTAACACAAATCCAGATCTCACTGGTTTGCTAGCAAGTGCAGAGTTTGGTAAAGAGTGAGGACAAAGTTCCTGTTCACTGCATCTTTCATTAGAGAACTAGTAACTGCCTTGTTTTCAGTTGAATATAGGTGGCCATAACGTTGAATATAGCTTGGAAAATAGTTTTTGCTCTCTTTCAAATTAATCCAAAACATATCATGCCAGGGAACATGCTGTGTGTGAAAAGAAAAAAAAAACACAAAAAATACTGACTCTATACCCTCAAAGAAGTTGTTTCTAATCAAGCAGGAACGTTAAAAGCTTGAAGGTACTTTGTTAGTTTAAAGTTTTGTTTTGCAATGGCTCTTGGAAAATGCAAGATAGAGTCATAAAAAGTAGACATGCTGTGCTGTAAGTCCAACTGACTTCCTCAGTTTTTTAAAATAATAGCTATTCTTTATTGAGTGCTTATCATATACCAGATATTACGTGAAATACTTTACAAATTTTATTTCATGCAGTCCTCACAGTGATTCTGTTTTGCATAGCAGGAAGAAAGCCTTATGTCCATTTTACAAATTAAAAATCTGAACTTAGATAAGTTATTAGTTGTAAGTCACATAAATAATAGACGGCAGAGAAAAGTGCAATCCCACCTGTATGACTCCAGAGGGGGAGGCTCCTGATCCTCTACAGGGGAGCAGGTCTGCCATGCAGGTGGGTAGGGCAAACACACCCTGTGTCAAATGCTTAGAGCTGATTAATTTGAATGCAAAATCTTCTCATGAAAGCCCTTGGCCACACAGCATGATCTTAATTGGCATTGTTCCAATGATGTGGTAGATTTGGTGTCTGTGGCCACTTGAACTGATTGTAGAGGGTAGGGAGAAGGTGGGGATTTACAGCCCTTTCCACATTGTGTTGAAAGTATATGTTTATAATTATAGACCTCCTCTGTCAGACTGTGACCGTTTCCAAGGCATGATTTTTCTTATCTTGTTGTTAATGAAGTCTCACTCTGTCTGACAAAGAAAGGCTGTTTGGTATCTGATTTTGTAATGAACCATACAATAAGAGAGGCAGATATGCCAAATCTGCCCATAATATTCATGAAGCCCTAGGCAAAAATGCAGATATAAACCTCTAGTCCATGGCCTGTCCCCCTTCTTTTCTCATTCCCTGCTCAGTCCTATACTAGAAGGACACTTGAAAGTTGCATGTGGGCACTCTAACCCATATGTCCAAGTCTGTCTGTTCTCCATGCAAATAGGCACTCTTTGGCTACCTCATAGGCCCGGGTGTGCTCCCCAGCATCACAGTGCCCGTCAGGAGGACAGAGTAGACAACTGGTTCACATGTCCTAGAACAGGGCCAGGGCCACTGGGGCAGAGAACTCTGGGAAGCCCTGTATCAGAGTATGGTCTAGAAGAGGGATGAATAGGTTCGGGGTGGGCCCAGTCACCCTTGGTGCCTTTCACGCTTAGCTCTGTAGGAAAGGACAAGCCAAAGAAAGGCTTTAAAGTGCACGATCTAAAAGTGGTCCTGAATCTGACCATGACCTACTTTATAGAATGGGAAAATAAAAACTTGGATACTTTACATGTCTCGTTCAGGTTTGAAAAACTATTGAAAAGAAGTTCTGGAATCAATGACTTCTAATGTCAAATCTAAGACATTTTCTGCTCTACAGTGCCCCTGTCCCTTTGTGTTTCTATAGGGAAAAACAACAAAATATGAAAAATATTTAAAAGCAGTGAATTCTCTCAGATTTTCTCTGCACATTAGTCTGGATTCTTCCTCCAAATATCATCAGAAGGTTTTTATCAGCTTTATAACCTCTGGACCTCTGACCTCTAAAGCAGAGAATGGGGCTAATTGAGTGATAGCAAATTTGTAAGGGCTTCTGTCTTGGTGGGGCAGGACTGTCAAAAGTGATGCTTGTCATGTTGAAAGAAAACTGAAGTTTCGTAAGAGCTGTAACCAGATACTTCTTATCATAACAGGTCACTCATCCAAGTTGGTTTCTAGTCTAGACTGGATTGTGGGAAATGAGCATTTTCTTTCTTAGCAAATGCAAGGAACTAATAATATCAAGAAGTTCTCACTATTCTTATTTATGGTTCTAATTAATTTTCTGTTTAAAGGTTAACTTTGCCTAGATCCTTCCATTTTGAACATGAAGAAGATTATGTTAAAATGTTAGGGAAGACTAATACTAGTTTTTGTGTTTTATTTTAATTCTTTTGATAACTGAAACATCTCTAAATTGAAGGGGAAGATGGGCACTGCATCTCCAGCTCTAGGCAAAATATTGACATGATTTAACAAAAAAAAAGAGCAGCCTTTTAGTTTATCTTTTGTTTAATATGAAAGTGGTGAAGATGAAGGCTATTCAGTATCTTTTTAAAAACTGTGGTTAAAAAATGCATAACATGAAGTTTACCATCTATTTGAAGCACAGAGTTCAGTAGTGTTGAGTATACCCACACTGTTGCACAACAGACGCGCCTATCTTGCCAAACAGAATTTCTACGTCTGGGAACAGTGCTCCCTTTCCCCTTCCTCAGCCCTTGGCAACCACCATTCCACCTTCTGGTTCTGCGAGAGTGACTGCTTTAGGTGCCTCAGACGAGTGAAGTCACAGAGTATTTGTCTTTTTGTGACTGGCTTATTTTACTTAGTATAAAGTCCTCAAGCTTCATACATGTTGTAGCACGTGACACAGAATTTTCCTCTTTTTAAAGGACTGAATAATATTTCACTACTGTATGACGTGCATGTATCTATATATCAATATCTATATTTTATATATGTATGGGTATATATATAATATTTTCTTTGTCCACTTATCCATCAGTGGACATTAGAATTACTTTTACCTGTTAGTGACTCTGAATAGCGGTTCAATGAACACGGAGTTCATGTGTCTCTCCGGTGTCTTTTATAAAATAAAAGAGTGCATAAACACCCAGAATTGTATATCTCAAATTATTCAGATAATAAGGGCTTATTAATAAGGGAGTTTATATTGAATTTAAATCTCTTTAATAAGCAGAAGTTTAAACTTTTTTATACTGATTAAGAAGCTAGTTATTTTAAGTAAGTACACTTATCTATATCTATCTTAATTTTGTTATAAACTATTTGACAGTGATTTGCCCTGGTTACTTAAAATACGGCTTATTGGAAATCAAATAAGATTCTCCTCTATTGTAAGGAGCACACCCTCCTATATTTTCCTAAAAGATAAAATATAGTTGCATGTACGAAATGTGTATACATAAAGATTTTTTTCTCTGAAATTTAAACTAGTGTTACTTATTAGTCTATTATTGTTATTATTATTATATTTATTATTATTATATTTATTTGTTATTATTATTATACTTACCAAAAGTCAGTACTATACTATGTACTTTACATGTATTTTTGTCCTTTAATCTGCACCCAAGTGTAAGAAAATATTTTTCTCACAAATAAAGACAATGAAGCTCAAAGTTTAAGTAAAGTTATCCAAGGTTACTTAGCTAGAGTGGTTAAACTGAGAGTTCAAAACCATGCCTGCCTGACTCTTCTTAGCTGTCTGCCTTTTATTTTTAAAATCTATCTAATGGAGATCAAAGTTTTACTGTTTTACTTTACTCACCAATCAATTTGAAGCCATAGTTAATGAGTCAATGGAAATGAAGAATAGGTAACATTTACGTTATCGATCTTATGAGAGAGATGGCATTTCTCGTGCTTTTATATCATCTCACATGACTTATGATGCTTTGGGTAGATCACAATTTTCTTTGATGTCTGCCTTGAGTATGCAAAAGAGAATGAGGATGCTGCATGAATAAAGACTAAGCACTGGGCCTTATGTTTGGGAACCATGGGTCTAGACTTGTGAGCCTACTTTATATGCTGTATATTGCTAACCACTATGCAATGAGTAAGCAACAACCCTTCAGATGTATACATGGGCTAGAGCAGGACCTGGGAAGGTTTCTAGGTTTCCTCCAAATCCCAGCAAGGTGAGCTGTTTCTTGGTCATTTCTCACTCTTCTGTCAGCTCATCCTGGAGGCTAGCTGGAAGCTCTCACTGAGGGTGCTGATCACGTGGGCTTCCCTGGCCTGCAGTCCCTCTGCCCTCTTGAAAACACTCTCCCTCCAGCAGAAGTAAGTCGTCGTTTCCTTAGGGAACCAAATCCAAACACTAGATCTTCTCTCCCAGCCTGCAATTAAATCTGGCGGACAGGTCAGCAGTGCCACTGGGTCAGCAAAGAGAAGAAAAAGGAAGTGGAAGAAATGGCATTTGTTGCTTGGCTGGCCCTGATGCCTCTCTGAGGCAGAGGCGCTGGCAGCCACACAGTGGAGTCCCTGTGCCCTGAATACTCATGCTTGCTCAGTGGCTGCCAGCTGGCTCCGAAATTGTCCTTCCCTTCCACAAATCAAGGGCTTGTGGGCTCACTCAGCACTCAAGGCTGAGGCACTTTGCCGGTGGTCTGTTGATGGTGTCTGTTTCCTAATTCACCACCTTGGATTATAATACAGCAAAGCATCTCATTCTTCAACGTGCGTCACAATCACTTGGAGGGCTTGTTAAACAAAGATTCCTGGACCCCAACCCAAGGATTGTGCTTTAGAGGGACCTTAGAACTTACAGATCTAACAAGCTTCCAGGTAATTCAAATGCTGCTGGTCCACAGTGTTGGTGGTCAAGTGGGGGGAAATTAGTTGAGATCAAATGTCTAGAGATTATGAAAACAAGAAGGTGACTTAGTGGACTTAGTGAGGATGTCTAGGAGCTCCGTGGTCCCTTAGACATACAAATCTGCTCCATAATTTGCTTTTAAACTGTAGTCAGAGCATTGTTAATTTCAACAACTGAGTGACTAACAAAATAACTTTGTCCCTTTTCTAATTACACAAACACAAAATGCATGACTCTTAAGTGTACAGTTTGATGAATTTTGACAAAGGCACGCACCCATGGTGTGGGTATTTATTACATGGTGATTACCCATGTAATCAATACCCATATAATTTCAAGTACATTTCCATTACCCCAGAAAGTTCTTTCATGCCTTCCCAATTAATTTCCTCTTTTCCCTCCCCCACAGGAATCCACTAAACCATTTTGATTTTTTTAAAAAAATGTACATTTTTAAAATTCATTTTTAGAGAGAGGGGAAGGAAGGGAGAAAGAGAGACAGAGAAACAGCTATCGGTTGTCTCTTACAAGCCCCCACAACCCAGGCATGTACCCTGGCTGGAATTGAACTGGTGACCTTTTGGCTCATAGGCCAGAATTCAATTCACTGAGCTACACCAGCCAGGGGTAAACCATTTTGATTTTGTCAACCAAACCTTAATCTTCTTGTTCTAAAACTTCATATAGTATATTTAAAGTATAATACATGCTTTTTCTGTATCCTCTGCTTTACCGAGCATTATGTTATTGATATTTATCATGGTATTGCATCTTTAACTGCTGTTCTTTTTTATAATTGAGTAGCATTCAATGTATGAATATCCTATAAGTTTTATCAATTCTCATATTAATGAATATTTTTAAAAAGATTTTATTTATTTAATTTTTAGAGAGAGGGGAAGGGAGGGAGGAAGAGAGGGAGAGACACATTGATGTGTGAGAGAAATGTTGATCAGTTGCCTCTCACACACACCTCAACTGGGGAGGGGCCCACAACCCAGGCATGTGCCCTGACTGGGAATCAAACTGGAGACCTTTTGCTTCGGGACACGATGCTCAACCAACGGAGCCACGCAGGTCAGAGCTTGATTAATATTTTTGACTGATTCTACTTTGGGTCTATTTGAGTAAATGTGATATGAACATTCTTGTCCAAGTCCTTTAATAAACCAGATAATAGGTATATTTAATGTTTCCCAAAGTGGATGCATCATTTTACACACAGAGGAAAATGTAATCTTCTCCACCATTTCATGTTGTCAGGTGTTAAAACTTCAGCCATTACAGTGGGTATATGGAGGTATCCTGCTGTAATTTGAGTTTACATTTTTAATTTACACTTTTCATGTGTTTCATGACTATTCAAGATCTTCCTTTTTAAATTTTTTCAGCCCTTACCTGAGGATATGTTCACTGATTTTAGAGAGAGAAGAAGTTACAGAGAGAGAAAGAAACATCAGTGTGAGAGAGATACATCGATTGGTTGCCTCCCACACATGCCCCTGCAGGGGATCAAACAAACAACCTAGGTATGTGCCCTGACCTGGGATTGAACACCCAGCCTTTTAGTGTATGGGGTGACACTCCAACCAACTGAGCCACCTGGCCACGGCTATCTTCCCTTTTGTTCAAATTTTTGCCAACTTTAAACATTTTGGACTGTTTTGTTTTTTATTATTTAATAGTGTGAGATCTTTATATATTATGACTATAAACCTCTTGTTAGGCAAATGTAATGTGATGTGATTATTTCAGCAAGTGTGTGATTTCTCATTTCTTAATGATATCTTTTAACGAACAGTTTATGATTTTGATGTTCTATTTAACTTTTTATAGTGAGAATTTTCTGTGTCCTTTGTATGAAATAGTTGAGTCACAAAAATATTCTCCCATGTTTTCTGTTTCTATAAAATTTCTAGTTTTAGTTTATTTGATATGTATCACATAAATTTTGGTGTATGGTGCAAACTATACAACTTTTAAATGATTCCCTTTTGTCTTAGCTGCCAGGGACATCAGAGCATAGTTTTAAAGTTAACCGTGGCTATTATGTTACTTTAGAGGTTCTCACATGTGCAGCCTTCTCCTTTTCCTTACTGCTTATTTGCTCTTTTGATTCTTTCTTTTATTGTATATGACTTTATTTAAGAGGAGCATGTATCAAATTCAATACTAAAAATGAATAGAATGTTCTTATGTATCCTAATAAGTAATTAGACTTAAAGTTAGCTACTTCAAATTTTATTCTGTTGTAGAATACAAAGAGCAGGTAGAGCCCGGGGCAAAGGCTTTAGAAGCAATCTTTGGATAATGCCCATCAAACTGAATAAGAAATATTGGACTTTGTAAAATTCAGATTAATATCTTCTGCAATCGGGGTATAGTCCAAATGCACTTCCTGCTACCTGACTGACAAAGAATTTCTGTGACTCTCTCTTACCTGTGTTTGGTTTTGATCCAAATGTCTAGGATTGTACCTTACTATGCCACTATTGGGGCTTCCATCTGCTTTGTTTGTTCAGGAAGATAGAGAAAGTTAAAGGATGTGATTTGTCTCACCATGCCTTATCTCAATGTTTGTACACCTGTGTTTAGGGTATAGTATGAGGAAGACTGAGAATATGAGTCAGATGCCCTGACACTGTATTTCCTCCTAGCATAAGAAAAATGTGTGTGCTGGCCCACCTTACTTCCAAGCCTCACACTTCTCACACAGAGCCTTGTATTTATATATTCATTTATGCACAACTATTTTCAGTTTATCAGTAAGATTTCTAATGGATTTCAACATAATTAAGGCAGGCTCCCTACTGTGCCAGATACCAATCCTAATAGCTTTATGACCTAGCCAACCTATCTCTCTTCCAAAAAAAATTCAGTAAATGCAATTGAGTAGAAATAATGTTGTTAGAAAGATCATCTTAAATCTTCCATAATTTATCAGAAATTAAAAATACGGCCTTTGCAAACATTGGTACTTTATTAGTAATGCATTTCTTGTCATGTATCTCACACTCTCTGTGGCATACTAGTATGTCTGGACTTTGCTTTCAGTCACTAACTTTGATTATTTATTGATCATCATCATCTCAGCAGAAACTTTAGTATTACATATGGACTTTCTGGTCTGCCATTTCTCCTCTGCCTTCTCATTTCTCCAAATATTATTGCTCATATGCATTGAACTAAAAATCTGAAAAGTCCTAGAGAAGGTCCACTGATTCTTAAGTAATAGATTTGGCACTAGTCCTTGGAGAGCAAGGAAGCATTATAAAAAGAGTGACTTTGAACAGGATTCAGCATCTACCATCCAGAACTATTGGTCAGCAGCTTTTGCTGAGAAACTTACCCTGAAGTGGGACAGAAAAAAGTTACATGGTTGAAAGAGGCAGGAAATAGAGAGATTTTCATTCCGAAAGCTGAAACTTCTTTGGGGACTCAGCAATTGTGATGGAAATAGCACAAAATACATATCTGTTGTGCTCAAAATTTAGAACAAGTTTCTATGACTAATTTACTTTATCCCCTTGAAAAGGGAAGAGGACCAAGAAGTATTGTCTACTGTTTATCAGGCATTCAAATATATAATTTTCACAGAATCCTCCAGGACATTCCTAGCCATTAATCATCATTATCCCCGGTCTACAGAGAGGAACACTAAGGCTCAAAAAATTTAATTAACTTGATCAAGTTTACATAGTTAGTAGGACAGACTTCAGGCCTGGTTCTATTTGACTCCAAAATTCATGCCCTTGCAGAAAAACCACATTGGCTCCTTGAGCTTCAGTTTGCTTATCTGTAAAGGGAAGGAGTGCAACCAAATGACTCTTAATGTTTCTTTTAACCCTTGCACTCTATCATTTTATAAGCATGACCATAGAAGGCAGGGGTAATAGAAATACACAGTGTGCCTTATCTGTAACAAAATTCTTCTTCTAACCTAATGTCACCTTCCTAAATTATAAGGGGAATGAATGCCCAAATCCAAATTATAGGAAGATTTAGAGCCAAAAGTGCAGTACAAATGCTGGGTATTTATTCTCTCCCCACCTCGCAAAAAAAAAAAAAAAAAAAGCTCAACACCTATTGGATCAATATCCACCAAAGCCCTGTTCAAGTCAGACTTTGTTTGCTCTAATGAATACTCCCAGGGAGTTCCATCTGGGACATATCTGGCACCAAGAGGCAGAAGTATCAGCCTCCCAACTTCCTGTTGAAATGGAGACATAGGTAAACACACTTCGCTTCCTCACACAACTACAGAAAAAAATTACATCTAGACGACAAAAGAAGTATCACCCATAATCATCAGCAAATAGAGCTGTATGGAAGTCTGACAACCAAGGATTTAAAGAAGTCGTATTAATCCTGATAGTAGGGGTAGAGACAGAGAGAAGTGAGGAGGTGGAGAGAGGCAGTGGAATGGGTGGTCCCACATTCACATGTGGTAGATAAAAATTGGGAAGGATACCTTGGGAGTGAAGGTTCTCAGTCCCAAACCAGACCACCCAGCAACCCAGCATTTCAGCACCAGGAAGATAAAACCCCATAATTTCTGGCTATAAAAAACAGTAGGGGTTGGTGGTGGAAGAAACTGCTGGCTTTTCAGGAGATTCATATTAAAGGGCTCACATGGATTAGGACTTGGTGTAGACATATCTTCTCTGGAATTCAGTATCAGGGCAACAGCTGGAAGGCAGAAGTGGCACATGGGGAGAACGAGGAGACTGGAAATAGGCTAAGTGCAAGGAGACAGCTTCCTCCCCAGGCTAACCCCCAGAAGCCAGGCAGCAGCACTGTCCAGTCTTCTAGCCCTCTCTTCACACAAAGCCATGAAGCAGTGAAACGGGTTGTGCTACCCTACCGATCACGTAAGGCTCCACCCCACACAATTTATGGGTCCACTCTTCTACATTAGGCCACGCTACTAAGACAGGGAGTCAAAGCAGTTTTATCAAATACACAGAAACAAACATGGGAGGCTGCCAACTTGAGGAAGCAAGGAAATACAGCCCAACTGAAAGAACAGAACAAAACTCCAGAAAAAGAATTAAACAAAATGGACATAACCGATCTATTCAATATAGAGTTCAAAACACTGGTTATCAGGACACTCAAAAAACTCATTGAGTACAACAACAGCATAAAAATGACCCAGGCAGAAAGGAAGCTTACATTAAGTGACATAAAGAAAAATCTACAGGGAACCAACAGTGAAGGGGATAAAACTGAGAATCAAATCAACAACATGGAACATGAGGGAAAAAAGCATTGAATGAGAACAGAAAGAAGAAAAAATAATTTAAAAAATGAGAATAGAATAGGAAGCCTCTGGGACACCTCTGAATATAGCAACATCTGAATCATAGAGGTGCCAGAAGGAGAAGAGGAAGAACAAGAAATTGAAAACTTATTTGAAAAAATAATGAAAGGAAACTTCCCTAATTTGGTGAAAGAGATAGACATGCAAGTCCAGAAAACACAGAGAGTCCCAAAGAAGCTGGACCCAAAAAGGACCACACCAAGACACCACTTTGGCATTTTAAAATCATAATTAAAATGCCAAAGATTAAACATACAGAGAGAATCTTAAAAGCAGCAAGAGAAAAGCAGAGAGTTACCTACAAAGGAGTGTCCATCAGACTATCAGCTCATTTCTCGAAAGAAACCTTACAGGCAAGAAGGGACTGGGAAGAAGTACTTCAAGTCATGAAAGGCAAGGACCTACATCCAAAATTACTCTATCCAGCAAAGCTATCATTTAGAATGGAAGGGCAGTTAAAGTGCTTCCCAGAAAAGGTAAAGTTAAAGGAGTTCATCATCACCAAGCCCTTATTAAATGATATATTAAAGGGACTTATTTAAGAAAAAGAAGATCGAAACTATGAACATTAAAATGGCAACAAATTCACAACTATAAACAACTGAATCTAAAAAAACAAACCAAGGGCACAACCAGAAGAGGAACACAATCATAGATATGGAGGAAGGTTACCAGCTGGGATGGGGAAAGGAGAGAATGGGGGAAAAGGTGCGGGAATTAAGAAACATAAATTGGTAGGTACAAAATAGACAGGGGGAAGTTAAGAAATAGTACAGGGAATGAAAGACCCAAAGAACTTATATGCACAACCCATGGCAATGAACTAAAGTAGGGGATTACTAGAGAGAATGGGGGTACCAGAAGGAGGAAAGGTGGGAAAATGGGACAACTATAATAGCTTAATCAATAAATATATTTTAAAAGTTCATAAAATAATAAAATTATACAATGTAACAATAAGCACATCAGTTATTGAAATTACTATTTGAAAAACTTTATCATCATGAAGTTTCAAATCTGATACTTTCTTTTAACTGACAAATGAACAAAGTTTAAAAAAATACTTTTCTTATTTTATGCTGCTGCATTTAGTAGTGTTTTTGTATTTTGATCAAAAGCATTAGGCTTGTCCAAATATTTCCCACATGATCACTGGGTAGAAAAATGGAACAAAAGGCAAAATGACTGAACCAGGTACAACACTATTTCTAATGAGGGGTAACCAAGAATAACAACCTTCCAGGCAAATGGATAGTTTTCCTTCTGCTCTGAAATGTGTTTCTGAACAGAATGTAGCACATAAAATTAACTGAAATTGGGAGGCAACCACTCTTTTGGAAAATCCTTACGTGAATGTTTACTAAATATCAGGATAAATTGTCACTTACATTTCTAATATATGAGAAACTAATGTGACAATCATAGCATCCTTCACAAATGCAGTCAAGGAGAAGGGTAATTAGAGGTTTTATATTTGTAAATAAAAAAGAAACTTTTTATTAACCTGTGAGTTCAGTTTCCAAAGGAGTTGTGTTTTCTACTTTATTATTCGTAGAATCTTGGCTTTGTAAATGAAATTGTTTGTGCCTAAACATTAAAGTCTTACAATGAGTTGTTGTAATTGTTTTATAAAAAGTGGCATTTTTCCTTTTTCCCTTTTTCCATTATTTGTGAATCTGCATCTGTAGGAGTTTGGCCTCATCAGGAGATCTGAAGAAAACTGTCATAGCTATGTGCTCTTGGCTGCAAGTTTTACATGTTCCTGTAAGTGTTCACATAAGGTTTTATCAGGTCCTCAGAATGTGTCTTAGGGTTGTTCTTTAATTACTCCTACTTTATGGAGCTAAGCAAGATTTTAAAGCATTATTTAATTATATTTGAAAGAGAACAAAGCAAAATACCAGATATTTGGGTATTTTACTGAGAAATATTGGAAACCTAGCTTGAAACATCAAACTGTAAAAAGGAAATGTTTTCTTTTTTCCTCGTTCTAAGTAGGCTAAAGATTGTATGTTGTCAATAATACTTAAACAGATATTTAAGTAGATATTTAGTTTACATCTTAAAATCATCCAAGTGATTCAGCTAATTCCTATTCACATTCAAAGATAGTACTCCATTGCAAAGGATATGAGCTTAATTTGTTAAATTCCCCTGTTGCACAGACTGCCAAACCATGGGCTGAAGACCAGACTTGCCTAAACCCGCAGCAAGCGAGACGATTCCACAGGGCTGCACAGGGCAGCCGAGTGCTTCTGTTCTGGCTGTATGTGGAGACGGGGAACGGGTCACATACAACTTCCTTGCCTTCCCTCCCCATTCACCTGGGACAAGGACTTTTTACCTCAGACCAAAACTTCAGAGCCAAGCTTGGAGTAGACTTAGGTCCTGAGAAGTGTGTGTGAGGTAGAGAAAGCAGCTCCTTTCTGAACAACGTTGTAAAAAGCCTAGCAGAGTTTTAGATAACATCAGAGACTATTAAATAAATATATATACACACATATACATTTTGTAGTTTTAGTTTCTCTGTATGCCTCCAGTTAACTGATCTTCTATAGAATAGGTAAAATAAAATTAGCTGTAAAGGGTACAAATTTGACTCTAAATCCTTGAATATTGTAAGGATATGAATAAGACAGTAGTAATTATGTCTTGCTCTCTTTCATACCTACTTGTTTAGTCACTAGTGACTAAACCTTAGTCAACTTGGAACATGGTTATTATAAATATCATAGCTAAATATACTAAACACGGAATGAAGCATGAAGCACTGCATGATTTTTATCAAAAGACAAGGTGTTACTCATCTTTTCATTTCTCATAAGTAAATGATCTGAATACTATGCTGCACCTACCCTAAGCTTAAATCCAAAATATGTCAACTTACTTGTCCATCTTCTCTATTGAGCCCTAGTCTATGGATGAATCCTGAGATTTTCTTTCAAAATGGGTCAAAACAAACCTTGGGGTATTTTATCTTTGTGACACCATCAGAAATGTTGGGTTTTGTTTTTTAAAAAATCATTTGGGTAAGTAATATAAGGGAAACAACTGGGGATTGTCTGACAATTATATTTGTTAAGATTATCTGAAGACATTTTAATTTGAAGAAGCAATTCACACTTAAGAATGATATTTCCTAATTGCTTGGAAGATTTTCAGTTTTCTGGTTTTCCATGCAATATGGTGGTTATAATAAATCCCTTACAAGTCTAGCATTGAAGCAAATTTTCTTAAATGGAAGTACTTTTTCCTAATATTTTTCTTCCAGTGATAATAGTTTCCATGGCTTCTTTGCAACATTTTGGAGGAGGGTGTAAGCAGCATAAGGCAGAGCTGTAATTATTGAGGGTAAGAGGACATCATAAAGGAGTACATTGGCCTTGACATTAGGTTCATTTCTAGATTTCCACTGCAGAAGGACCATGTGTAAATGTGCTCACGGAGTGTTAGATTTCACTATGTTTTATTTTGTTTCTCCCTGAATGAGGATAAATTCTCTTGGGGAAAGAGAAGCCAACCACTTTTTGATTTAATTAAGAGTTAAATGAACAGTGTAACATCTACATTTCATATTGCTCTGAAAGTTAAAGCTGCCTCTACCCTACAATTGTGTTGAAATGTTTGTATCAAGATAATGGAAGTTAAATTTGATTAGAATCATTTTTAGCAAGTTTTGTACTTTTGTATTTAAAAGCCCAATCATTTTAAATGTCTTTAAATTTTGCCTTTCCTGTCTTTCTCTTTTATTTCTTGCAAAAAAAAACCCATAAAAATTAGAAAAGAAAATTAAAGGAAACTTCATGTATATCCATCCTCTAATTATAAGCTTTGGGTGACATGATGTTACTGGAATGGAACAGGAACCCTTTGTATTTTCCTGGGACAGGAGAACTAGTACTACAGGAAAATTATAATCTGAATTAACTCCTTAAAGACAGCTTCCGTGTAAACTTCAATACTAAATTAAAGAAAAAATCTAATAACTAAACAATATTATGATTACACAACTTTCAAAAGTGCACATTTTTTCAGGTATACATATACATTTTAAATGCAGGCTGCTTTTTTTAATTCAAATTACTTCTAATCTTATCTGTCTTGGATTGTTTCAACTTTTAAAAGAATGTGAAAAAGAACCATTTTACTTTATCTGGTAAACACAGAAGAGACAGCCTATAGTGGCATGGGGGCTGAACAAGGTTCCTTTATAACCAGTGCACCTTCCCCTAGGAGGTTTTGGACTTTGCTGTAGACGTCAGTCAGAGAAGCACGAGAGCCACACAACATCTCGCCTCACCTGGATCCTGGATATCTAAACATTCACCCCAGGAATTCTAGCAGCATCCAGATGCTAAAATGCTCCTTTGGACAGTTACTGTGTTCATTTCTGGGAAGCCAGCATGAGGCAGAGAATTCTCCTTGAGGCATTCTGCAGCAAGAAACTGATTCTGGCCCTGAGAGCAACGGTCTTCAAACTTCCTGTTCGTGTATTCCCTAAGGGAATTTGAAAACCAACACAACCCTTGCAAAACTTTAAGGTGACATCTAGAATGTGTCTGAAATATAAATTATTATAAGCTGTGTAATTTCCAACTTATTTTAAATATTAACTTTTAAAAACAAAGTTGTTTCATAATTCTAAACACATCCTATGGAATATAAATACCAAACTGATTGGATCCCCTACCATCATGCATCTGAAAACCAGAGGTTTTTCAATAAGCTCTTATTTTACAACTAAATGAAATTTAAATCTCTGGTTTTTTAACTTGTTTTTCACTTTCTCACTGGGTTTTATTCTAATTTCACAGACTCTTATTTATGTAACTAATATAATTTTATTTTTCAAAGTCTTTTGTTAATGACTTTATTATACTCCTTCGCAGGAAAAATATGTAAACTAAATTTACTTTTTAAATTTCTAAATAGGTCCTAATATTTAAAAATATTTCTCCTGAGTAATATTACAATTATCAGTAGTTAAAATTGAACAAAATAGATTGTACTATTGAATTATGTTTAATATAATTATATTAAAATATTGATAAGCATATTAAATTAAAAGTAATAAAAAACAATGTTTCAAAAATACTTCTTTTGGGGTATCTATCTCTTAATGTCATGAATTAAGCCAGGTCTTCTCTCTGTGGATCTATTTATGAATGTAATTTACTATGAGAATGAGTTATAGATTTAGTATTAATTCTATTCTTGTTTGTTACTTTCACTGATGTTAGTGCTAAAATACTTTATTTGTAAATGAGTTTGGAAGGAGTTTTACTATAGTTATGACACTTAATTTTTGGACCTTTAAATACCTTTTATGCCCAAATTTATATATTGGTCTATCATGCAAAATTAATTTTATAAACCTAGCAGCTTAAAATTTGTTTAGTCCTCTTTCAGTTTTGTGGAAAGCAAAGAATTAGAGACAACCAGTGATTTGTTATCCACACATGAAATTCTCCCACCCCTTCACACTTATACCAGGATGGTACAGTATTTCTCAGGTATCCAAGTATTTGGTGTCACTGACAATGTGTTTTCACTCCAGGGCAATACAAGGACGAAAACTGTGACTTCCTTCTGTAAGGTAGCAAAAGGGCAATTATGAATAGGGATCCATAGACCCTTTCTTAGGGACGAATTCATAGGAAAGGTATGGCTCGGAAAACATCCTTAGCACTATCCATGTTCTTGGAAGGTCTTTGTAAACTCCTACATGAGTGCTCTTGTTTGAGGACCACTGTCTCGAAGTATCTGTGGTTCCTTGGTGGCCTAAGAGTTATTACAGGACAAATAAATAGGAGGAGGGGCTGTTTTCATGGCTTTGTCACTGGCGGCTTTTCTATAATATGTTGGTTAGTGGTTCTTACAAGCCTGCCTTAAGGTAACTAACATCTTAAGTCAGTGTAGTATGGTAGCAAAAGCCTGGATTTAAGGGTCCGAAAGCATGGTTTCAACAAATACCTCTGCTCCTAGCTGGCTCTGTGTCTCTAAAAAATCCTTTGGGCCTCAACTTCCTCATTTGTAGGCCAGACTAGAACACTATTTCCTAATACTAACTAACATGATTTTAGGTGGTACTTGTGTAAATTTGCTTTATTTGTTACACATTCCTTTTGTTTACCAGGAAAATAAAATCAGCATATTAAATATATGGGGTTTTTTAGAGAGAGAGGGGAAGGGGTAAGATATATAGAGAGAGAACATTCATGTGAGAAAGAAACATCATCAGTTGCTTTTTGTACATGTCCGGGCCAAGGGATGGAACCCGCGACCTAGGCATGTGCCCTGACCGAGAACGGGAAGAAGTGACATTTTGCTCCAGTGGGAGACATCCAACTAACTGAGCCACACTGGTCAAATGGGCTAAATGTATGATTCTTGAATATAGTTTAAAAATGCATCTAAAAAGTATTTAAGGTTTTTAAAAAATTCCATTTAAAAATAATGAAGTAGCTACATATGTGAAAAAAACCTGTGGATGTGGTATGGGAATTAATGAAATTTGAGGAACAGAGAAGTGACAATTGCTATGGTCCCAGCAAATCCCGTCATTATATGATTTTATGAAAAATATTTGGAAGAAATAAAAGAAAGGGAGGAAACAAGGGAGAAAGAGGATGGGAGAGAGGAACAACTTTAAGAAGGATGTATATTTCTAGGTAAGCTAATAAAGTGCCATAGTTACAGAGGGCAAATATCAACCCACATAAGAAACTCCAAAAGACAAGTTCAGGCATATTACTCAGTTAAGCATTCACAGATAGATGGTTTAAAGCAAGAATACTAATTATGCAAGTCAGCTTTTCTCAACCCGCTGAGCATGAGCTAAAAATCTTCGCTATGTCTACACAGCCAAGTGATGTGGAAATTTGATGTAATTACTTGGGTAAAGCAGGCAAATAAAACTTACCACAAAACTTGGGGTACTGAGTTACATACCTACATCAGCTGTCTTTACAGATCAAATTACCCAAGTAATCTATTAACCTCCTTGTCACAATGCTTATGTTGCCGCGACCAATCCCAATGCTGGAATTTTAATTAAGACAGCCTATTGAGAATGAATGCCCCCCAAATAAGTGTGGTTTTTCATATTAGTGAAGAAATGCAACTTTTAAAAAGTTAATCATTACTCAGAGATAAAGAAAGAATAAACTACTTGGTATTAATGTGAGCAGTTTTCTAAGCCTTGTGAATCTTGGGTGTAAGGTATAAAACATCTAGCTAATGATTTTAAGATATTTTTAGCTTTATTATTTTCCTGTTGTTATGGTCAATTGTCTTGAAATTTTTAGTAAGATATAAAAAGTAAAATCTACTTTTGTTCTTCTTTTGTCCCGTGTCCTAATCCTTCTTTAAGAATCAATAAAATAACAACTGTTCAGCCAATTAAGATCTTTAATGTGTGCATGTGTGCATGCACACGTGTGTGTACTCATAGGTACACACAAATAAATACCACCAAAAACAATTATTTTGCAAATGTCATAGTCATAGCCCTGGCTGGTATGGCCCAATGGATTGAGTGCCGGCCTGCAAATCGAAAGTTTGCTGGTTCAATTCCCAGTGAGAGAGAGCACATGCCTGGGTTGTGGTCCCAGTCCCCAGTTGGGTGTGTGAGAGGCAACCAATCGATATTTTTCTACCTCCCTTGCCTGCTCTCTAAAAATAAATAAAGAAATAATCTAAAGAAAAAAAAAGAAATGTTATAGTCATGCACATTAGTACGTAAAAAAACAAACCTTAGTTATGCCTTAAACTGATTCCTTTCTTTTCTTCTTGTCCTATAGTCTAACGAAGAAAGACAGGTCACTCCGTTTGGTATACACTTCAGCTCCTTGTGTTTCAAGTGCTTTTTCTGTAAATAACCATGCTAACTTTATATTTGTGGCTCTACAGAGCACTTCCTGCCCGTTTTCTCTGTTTAATTCCACAATCTCATGTGATAGGGATATCTAAAGGAGAACTGGTCAGTCTCTGTGAACATTTCCTTTTGTTAGAAAAGTTCAAAATATTAAGAAGAAAATACTAATAATAGTTGCCATTTATTGAACACATCACTACTAGGGAGACTTATGTGCAAAAATCTTTGTTATTCCTCATGACATTGCAAAGAGATTTTTACAAATTTTATAGATCAGTAAGTAATGCTCTGAGATTAATTAATGTGCCCAGGGACATACAAATGACCTTGGCATAGTTAGGATTTAAACCTAAATTGATCCTTTTCTGAGGCCAGAAGGACTTTATTCTACTGTACACCACCCCTTGTCACTAATGGTTCCTACTTAATGTCTTTTGAATGAAGTAAAATGGTATTTAGACACACTCTTTCCTGATAAGTTGTGATAGCAGATGTCAAATCCCTTAGGTAGCTAGGACCAAGTGGAGAAGTTTGGAAATTTTCTGATTGACGACAAGTAATAATGAGGCCAACTGGGTAATATATAAACCCATTCACACCAACACCCCCACCCCCATCCCAGAGCACTTTTATTTAGCAGGATAAGCCAGAAAAAGCTTAGCTAGCTGCCTGGAAGAAAAGGCAGGTCATAAAGAGCTTTGCTTTAACATGGGCAGGCGATTCTACTGCCAGCACAGTCCTGGGAGGGTCTGGTTTTAATGTGTCAGTCCTGGCACCATTCCAACCCCGATTGAGCCATACCACCATAGTCGCTCTCAGTGCCCCTGAATATTTCAGCATTCAGGAAAGCAGGCATTGGGAACATTCAATTAAACACATGCAGGTTGCCATACTCATTGTTAATGGAAGTAATCGTATGCCATACGCATTCTCAGTGCTGGATTGTTAAATCTACATGCAAATTGCCAAGGACTATGCCCAGAGATACAACCACAAGCCCACGTTCAGACACTGGAAAGAGGAATGGGAGTTAAATAATGCTAATAAATCACACTTGGGAAGCCTTTTATCCGTACTGCTTCATCTGACCCTAACATCCCCTTGCAGCAGAGTATGCTGTGTTTTAGTCTTCCCTTTTTCCAAGTTAGAAAACAGGTTCTGGGGAAAAAACAGAATTTATTGAATGTCAATGTATTTAGAACATTGTTCATATTATCTCATTTAACCCTTGAAACAAGTGTGAGAGGAAAATTTCTTGTTACCCTAGTACTGAGGAGAACAAATGTGAGAGAAGTTACAAATAGTCATGTGGCTGGTAAGTGGCAAGAGGGGACAACCTGACTCCAAACTCCTTCAGTGCATTTATTTGATAAGAATTTAAAGTATTTGTCCTGAGCTCCTAATCTCAGAACCATCTCTATTCACTCCAAAGCCATGTATTTCTTCAGAACCACATTCGCCTCAATATTGAAGCTAGTAGTGGATTTTATTAAAGGAAGTGCGAATTCTCTAAGAATGCCTGAAGTGTGGTTATTTACCCTAAGATGGCTTCTGTCCAGACAGAGGCATATCCACCAGGAATAAATCTTTCCGAGCCCCCTCCACCTGCCCAGGCTGTCATAAACACTGGTGAGCTTGCCTAAACGAACCTGATGGCTTCTGGAGTTGCCAGCAGCAACATGTTTCTATAAAACCAATAAAAATAGGTAATCATACCTTTTCAGGTTACATTTTTACTGTTAACAGGAGTAGGGGAAAAAATTATTCCATTTCCCTTTGGGCTCTTTGAGGAGCAGAGGTAAAAGCCCAGCTTCTTGTGTTTGAATCATATACCTTGAACCGTCGGTCAGACAAACTGGTGGTCACCTTCAGGTCCCAACCTGCAGAGCAGCCCACCTCAGGAAGCCTCAGCATACCGGGAGGTGTGTGTGCCAGACTCCACAAACCTGGACTTGCTAGTGGAAGGCCTCTCTAGCCAAGAACAGCACAGCCAGCAGGGGTGGTGGGAGGTAGGAAGCAAGCTCAGGGCTGGCAAGTGGTCAGGGTGAGTCAGCCCTTTGATGTGGGCTGGTTATTCTAAACACAGCAAAGGTGAGCAAGCGTTTCCTTCCCCTGACTACCCTGACAACAGCCTCTTTGTGTAGGAAACTGAGTCACAGAACAGGAAAGCTTCAGAGTTGCAGGAGAGACATTGCTAGTCTACATTGTTACTGAGATGGTTTTGGTCTCAGTCTGGTACAATGTCAGTCTGGCTGGTGTAAGTAAACTAGTTTTCTCCTTATATCCAAAACTTTTGCTCACTAGTCCCCATTCTTAGTGGGGATGCTAACTGAGAGGTGTCCACAGACAGCAATACCCTTCAGCAGAATTAATGGTTTAAAGGAACCAATTAATTTTAGTAAAAAGACAATTCTTACACATTTGGGAGGTTGTCTTACTTGGAGAATAAAAATGCCATGAAGAAAAGATTGTGAAACCCAATGATGGTTCCAGGAATGCCTGGTTCTTTCACAAAGACAGAAGCTTCCAATCCTGGGTCACGTTGGATCTGCATGGTCCAGTCTGAATGGATCTAGTTTGACACTAGGAAGCAGACAAAAGTCACTCCCCTAGCTACTGGTTTCAGCTTCTGGCCAGATTGTCTCTTGGTATTTCAGCAGACCTCCTGCTGCCTTCTGTGCTCTCCCTGGGAGCAGGGCCTAGAAGCCTGAAGACTGCATTTCTTAAACTAGTGCCCTTGTTTAAGGTCTTCCAATAGGAGACACTTGAGCAAGATTTGGCAGGTGTAAGAGAAGGCACTGTAATTGCTCTGGTCGTAAGGAGAGGCAGAGTCTTTAGCAGATAACAGACCTGAGTTTTTGCGGCTGACTTCTGAGAGCCCTCCTTAGAATCACCCACTTGGGCACCACAGGTAGCCAAGGTGATCGATGGAGATTCTTTATACTTCTATCTAGAAATTCGTTCTTCTCAAGTTTTTTGTATTTTCATTGTATGCTACTTCTTGTAGCAAGAAACTACAACACGTGCTACCAGTCATGATGGCTATTTCATTTATTTGCTCCTATTAAAAATATCTCAAGTTCCAGGGCATCTCTGGTATATTAGTTAAATGGATATTTATCTGCTGTACATCATTTATCCCAGTATGAATACTGATCATATTTAGGTTGAAGTATTCTAGTTGATCAGGAAATATAAACAATATACACAACTGGAACTTTTTTTAAAAGATTTTATTTATTTGTTTTTAGAGAGATGGGAAAGGAGGGAGAAAGAGAGGGAGAGAAACATCAATGTGTGGTTGCCTCTTGTGCACCCCCTACTGGGGACCTGGCCTACAACCCAGGCATGTACCCTGACTGGGAATTGAACCAGCAAGCCCTTGGTTCCCAGGCAAGCACTCAATCCACTGAGCCATACCAACCATGGTTAGAGCTTTATTTTTTAATTTAGTTGACTCTGTCTCAACCTTTTCTGAGCAAAAGTAGATGAGAATGATAGAAATGAGCTGAGTTCTTAACAATAGCATCCAAAATTTTTAATCTTCTAGACTGGAGTAAGGAGGTAGATAAGACTTTGGGAAGAAATACCATCTCTGTGAATTTTCTTCCTTTACAAAAATCAGGCTTAGACTCTATTTCCTCCTGTCTCTTTATATTTATTTTATTTTAAATTCCTAACCAGCATAGGAACTATGCTTAATTTTAGACACTACTTACTTATAGCTCAACACTGTAAGTAAGAGGACCTGCTCTGAGTAGCTTAAACTCTATACTTTGTCAGTGTTGGATAAGCATCTGATCAACAGAGTGAATAAGATACTGTGGAATTAAGTTTGACAGCGTTGGATGTGCTTTATTTTTGCATGTGAAGAACACTGTAACTGTGAGAAATGCTCTGTGAGATTGTGAATTATATACTAAGTTCCTTGAATTTCTTAGAAAGTAAGAGGTTAGATGTTCACTGCCCATGCTTTCATCATGTCTCCTTTTGGGTTGTACCATGAGGTTTTCAGTATAAATCAGAAGTCACAAATGGGAAGCCCAGACCACAGACCAAAGACGACCTGCAACTTTATCCATTCTTTCACTAATTCATTCAAAACCATTTATCAAGTTTCTATTACATGCCAGACCCTGTTCTAGGCACTGGGGATACAGCCATGAGAGAAATAAACTGAAATCTCTGCCTTTGAATATTTTATATTCCACCACAAAAAGAGACAAGGAAAAAAGTCAAATACATAAAACGCATATATGTTAGCCCTGGCTGGTGTGGCTCAGTGGATTGAGTGTCAGCCTGTGAACCAGAGGGTTGCTGGTTCGATTCCCAGTCTGGGCACATGCCTGGGTTGCTGGGCCAGATCCCCAGTAGGGGACACATGAGAGGCAACTAAACATTGATGTTTCCCTCCCTTCCCCTCTCTAAAAATAAATAAATAAAATCTTTTTAAAAATGCATCTATGTTAGATGGTGATAAAACCCTTCTATCAACATCAAGCAGGAAGAGATATAAAGAGTGTAGGGACAGGATGTGATTCCAAATAAGGTGCCCAAGGAAAGTCTCACTGAGAAGGAGACATTTAAAACAATACCTGAGGGCGTCGAGGGTGAGCTATGTGAGTATTTAGGGAAAGGCCTTTCAGGTGAGGAAAGTGCTGGTGAGAAGGCCTTGAGACAGGAGAATGCATTATGTGTTCAAGGGACAGCTGGACAGGGTGAGTGAGCAGAGAGCTGTTGGAAGGAGGTCCGAGAGGTGACGAGGGCCTGCTGGGAGCTGTAGCCATGGTGAAGACTTGGTAGGTAGATGTGTATTTTTAGTCAGCCCATTGCTTTAAAATAATTAATTGGCTGCTAACATTTAAAAAGTAGAATTATTTTATGTAAACATTTTTATTTCTAATACCTTTAGAAAAAAGACGTGGCAACTCTAGATGTATGTCACCTCACTGCAGCCACATGCTGAGTAGTCACCGTCTCTTTGACGTGGTTCCAGGGCTCCCCGGGGACCCATCCCCTATTTCCTCACACCTGCCTGCTCCACTACGATCTAAAGTGGGTTTGTTTGTACCACCATAATTAAGTGTTGATTTGGTAGTTAATTTACTAACGTGTGTGGAATGCCCTTGAAGCTGCCTTGGTCTCTTCCTAGCCAAAGTCTGAATGGAATGGTTCTGGGCGTTGGGGACTCCTGTCCTGACTCAGAGTCCACGTTGCTCTATAATAGTCACCAGCCACATGTATGACAAGAATCACTACCTCGTGTGACCAGAACGACTGTCTCAGAGAAACTACCATCCAGGCGTCTGCCAGCTGTACACTCAGGCAGACACGTGGCTCTGGGTCAGTGTGTTATAAACAGTTGTCCTGGTTTCCCTTTGGGCATTCAGAGTTGCCTCTGATATAAGGTGGGGATTTTTTGGTGTGTGTGTTTATTTGTCTTCACACCCAGTTAGGTTTTTTGACAGATAACATTGAGTATTTCTCAATGAGTTCAGTGATGCATCCATGTGCTGGGTGTGGTAGAGGTAAGTGAGGCAAGAAAGAAGGGAGAAAGGCTACTGTTCATTATCAAGTGAAAATAAAGAATGTTTGCTCTTTAAATTTGTGTTATACTTGCCTTCTACTAATTACCAGTACCCAGGAACTGATGTAAACTGTTTGGGAAATCTACAAGGTTTAAAAATTATCAAATGACCTCTACCTGGACAGCTCTCTCTTCATTATAAAATATATTTACCCATGGGCTGATGACTCAGAAGCTGTTATATTTTTATCTTCCTAATTCTGCTAGCCAAAAGTTAGGGTTTAGTCAGCCAAATGCTTCCAAAATGAGTTACAGATTGTTACACTTACGAGAAATGCCATTGTATACAGCAGACTCATTCTGGGGCAGCATCAACTTCTGCCTGGGACATTTAGGTATTTAGTGTTTTATTTTAATTGAAAAAACATGGGTAAGAATATTCTCATAACTAACCTGCACCTTAATAGGTCTGCACTGAAGAACGGTCATGTTAATGACAGTTCAGAAAGCTCATGTTAAACGCTGTGGAATAAATCTAACTCCAAACAGTTTAAGGTGACAAAGAAGTATGACTGTTTAGTAATTTCTTTAAAGTGATTCAGGAAGATAGCTGATCAAACCCCAAAGGGTTGGCTTTAATACATGTCTCCTCGAGTGAGGAAAATACTTATAAGAGGAAGAACTTCACTCTGAAGTTGCTCTAATGGGGGCTCTAGCTTGCTTAGGAATTGTGGTTTCTCTAGTTTAGCGAGGGCCCTGATAGCAAGTACACAGAAATTGCCTCCACAGAGTAAAACACTAAAACAGCAGAGTCTCATTGGGTACGGACAGAAGTGGAGGTAACTGCAGCTGTGACTACAGTGAAAGTAAAGCAGAAAACTAAACATTTAGCAAATTTAGGCACTAAATTCTTGACTTGAAAAACACAGGACACATTTGTTAAAATGTAATGTTCACTATGTCGATATCCTGGGTTGGAATTCATGAGAAAGAAACTCAGAACATAAATTTTTGTGCTAGAAGTTTATTGGAGGTGTCCCCAGGAAGTAATCTTCACGAGAGAGTAAAGGAAGCAGGGCTGAGCAGAAGGAGAAGCTGATCTGTGATTCACTAGCAACAAAAGTCCTGTGGGAAGCTCTGGTTGGGATGACTTTTCGGAGTTGTACTGAACTCGGGGAAGCAGTCCTCTTGGCCAAAGGCATTTCTGGACAAGGGATTTATCTGTGAGCTTTCATAAGCCAACATGGCACGAACGGCTCAGTCATGAAAGGGAATTTGGTCGTGAACTTCAGCATCTGCTACAGTTAATGAATGTACTTTCTTCCCTTAAAGACAGAAGAAGCCGTGGCTTTGGGAATAATGAATGATACATGGACTTCATTAACTTACCACTATACTGTGAGAATCACTGGAGGAAGTGTGGTAC
>PVKM010001788.1:0-72617 GCA_004027735.1 Carollia perspicillata
AATATAGCTATTTGAAAAAAAATAGATTTTATTCTAGAAATGAGGATTTTTCCACTGTAGAGCTGTCGTGAACATAAGCTGTAACAATATACACGAAATGCACAGCACAGGTTAACCGTGACCTGGCTGCTGGGAGGGCCTCTCAGGTTGATAGTCCAGATAATTAAAATGTGTGGTTCATTTTAGTTGCCAAATAAATATAGTTTTAATGAATGTAATAGCTTTTCAAGGAGCCCACTTAATGATTTTCTAAACTCATTGGAATATGCTCTGACATGGGGAGTTAAAATCTCTGTTTCCTCCAAAGCCGATTTAAATCACTGTAGTCTGTCTGGTCACATAGGAACTCGGATCCAGTTGGAACAGTGGGCAACTTATCTGACCTTCTTTGGCATAAGCGAAGGCATTAACAATCATGGCCTGGTGTAACGGAAACGTGGAAGAGTTAGTAGATGCAGAAGTGGTTATTGTGCAGATGCATCCGTGGGTCTTGGGAATGAATGATGGGAATCCAGGACGTTTTTCAGAAGCCCAGCATCAGTGTGTACCTACTTTGAGGGAGAGTCAGGAGCCTAGTCCCTGGATTGACAGTGTCTTCCTCTAGCCTGTCCCTCGGCTCTTTCCCAGATGTGTGTAGGAACAGGAGGTACCAGAGGGAAGCACATCGCTCACTAATGACGCCAATTCATCTATGCCATTGTATGTGGTCGTGAGAGCACTTCGATGTGCCTGAGCTGGGAAGAGCATTCCACAGCACTTACTGTGTACAAAGAACAGCACAAGGTTTATTTCAGAGCTTAGATATTTCTAAAGTAAAAATGGAGCTGCAGCATGGAGACTCAAGGGGGAGACAATAGTGTTTCTGGTCTGGGGTCCATGGATCCTTACCGAATGTAAACATGGATGCTGGAGTGCCAGAAACCTCTGAAATGGTGAGCAGCATTGGAGAGGAGTATTTTCTGGCATGGCGGTCCTTTTTTGCATTTTATGTTTGGATTCTCAAATATGTCTTTGACTCAGAAAGAACACTGGGTGCTCGAGATGTTAGCCACTGGTGCTGTATATAATTTATTACTGTTTTTGCCTTATAACAGTGATCAAAGTAGAGAGATCATTCCAGTTTAATAGTGGAAGCAGATCCAGAGTGTTTGGTGATAGAGGCAGCATTGCTGGTAAGTGGAGAAACTTTTAGCCCAGTGGTGTCGGACATGACCTGGTTCCATTACTGACTCCTCCGTGTGACGCTGGATATGTCACCTACCTTCTCTGGGCCCGAATTCCCTCATCTGTAAATTGAGGGGTTTAAACAACATCATCTCTTTGAGGGCCCTTTTAGCTTTTAAACTGAGTCCCTATCTGTGCTACCCAGACTGTTTGTGGCCTCTCACTTCAGGCCTGGTGCCTGTCCTCTGCCGTGGTTCCTGTGATAGTGTGAGCTGTCCATCCCGGGAACACTTTGCAGCAGCTCTGTGCTTTTCTGCAAGTGTTCCAACTCTGGTCAGCTTGTAGAGCCCTTTCCTTATAAAAATCTCAATGAATTCTAGGTGTATGATGCAAAATCCTGCTTTCATAATTTTATATCAAAGTTTATTTTTTTATTGCAATTTGTTTTAATATATTTGCTCAATTCTGAGGTAAGGAAAGTGAGATGGACCCAGTTGTCTACTTGTTGCTTATTAGCCTTACTCTGAACAACATTTTTAAAAAATGTAGTTATTGATTTGGGGGAGAGACAGACATGGATTTGTTGTTCCCCTTATTTACGCTTCCATTGGTTGATTCTTGTATGTGCCCTGACTGGGGATTGAACCTGCAACTTGGCGTTGTGGGGCAATGCTCTAACCAACTGAGCTACCCTGCCAGGGCCTGAAGAACATTTTTCGGGGAGGATGCTAGTTCAAGTGCCTATGATGGAAAGTTGCAGGGACTTTTAACACTCCTCAGACCATGAAATTATGTTGGCCATGGATGAAATGCTGCACCCAGATGTGGCCCAGCCTGTGGCTGTAGGTATTTCGAATGTCATGATTAAGGGTTTACACAGGAGTCTGGGGACAGAGCCTGCAGCTAATTGCTACTAGCATGGATCTCAGATGATGGTTCTCCCTGATAAGATGGTCAGTTCAGAGGTGGAGAGGAATGACCTGGGGGTGAGGCTTGCCGGGGTGCAAGCCTAAGGAACCGTGAGCCTCACACTGGCTGCTGGTGGAAGACAGGAGAAGCCATAACAGGTGCAAGAATGGTCGCATTCCACCTTCGCTGAAAGCTGGGAGTGAAGTGAGACCGTGTCAGATTTGGAAGCACGTTTCCTTAGATCGTGACTTTCTTAAATCCACCTAGGAAGGCTGGATGCGACTATCACTGTATATCCTTTGAAAACCCCTTCTCAGAATTCCACTTTCAGAAGCGTGATCTGATAACAGTCAAGTTGTTTTTATCCCAAAGTCTGTAGTCTGCGCAGACTTGCATTTCCGTAGGCTTGCTGGAGTTCAGAAGTTTGAGCTGCCACTGAAGTATTGGCTGTGCAGAGGCGGGGTTTTCCGTCTCCAATGAGGCGCCTTCAGTCCCCGGAAAGCCTATCGTCTTTCACAGGGAGTGCTGGCTCTGTAATCCAAGCAATAGCCACGCAGCCCGTTTTATTGTTTGTGGAGTCCTGTGGATCCCGAGCGGCTCCCAGCTGGGAAAGAGGGAAAGAGGGCAAGTGGGCGGATTAGGGTTCTGCGCTGGGCTGCTGCGGCAAGTGAGCTGAACTCTGATTTCTCCTAAGTCACCTGTTTGGGTGAACTCGAAACTGGGCACCTGCGGCGACGCTGCATCTCTTTATCCAGGCTGAGGAGTTCCTTCTGTCTGCCACAGACGGCTGGCTCTCTGCCCTCGCGGGGAAAGATGCCTGGGAGAGGAGTAGGATTACAGGTTGGGATGCTAGGTGCACACCAGAGAGTCCGAGTGCCTTGGTTCTGTTCTTCGCAAAGTCCTGACAAGTATTCCTGAAAGGAGCACCCTGCTTGAATTTTAAAATTGCACTTTTATTTATTTTTATTTTATTTGTGGGAGGGCCGTGCTACCCCTGATCTAGAAACAAAGTACCACAATGTCGCTGGAGTAAAAAAAATTTTTTTTGTTTTTTTAACCCCTCATTTTCCTTTTCTTTGTAATTGGGTGCATAGAGCTGTGCCTGACTCTCAACATTGTCTGAATAAGTGGGAAGGAGCAGGCTCGTTAGAAGGACCTGGACCAATTTAAAAGCACAAGCTTTTTGTTTGCTGGGCTGTCCTTTGTCTGTAGTGGATTTTGATGTGAAAGAAGATGAAAAAGGAAGGCTCTTCAGGTTCCTTCAGACTCAAGTCAAATTCGGGTTCTCTCTCACGTGCCGTAAGTTGGATAAATTTCTCCTCCTTGTCCAGGCAGACAAAGAGGCTGTTTCGCAGTGACGGAGAGCTCTCGGTTTGCGGGCGGCAGGTGGAAGTGGATGATGAAAACTGGACTTACAGAACCCAGCCCAGAAAAGGTGACTTGACTCTTCTTTAATTTAAGCATTTTTAGAAGTTTGCCATGTAGAATTCTTTGTTTCTAGCACTGATTTCCCTTCACGATCTTCGGCCTCGTTAGGAGTTTTCGGTTGTTTTTGTATTGGGATTCACTGTCATCCATATGTTTATATATCTCAAATAAAAGGGCTCTTCCAACTAGATTCAGCTTGAGGTTGTGTCCTCAGAGAAGGATAAAGTAGCTCTTATTTGTCCTCAGCACACCCTGTCGCCCCCTCCGATCTGCACACTCCTGTGACTGGTGAAAAGTTCAGTGGTAAGGCACCATCGAGGGGGGAATCTGCTGCTCTTGAAACCATTTGAGGTTAGGACATGGAGCTGTGTTTTGAAACAGTGCACTGAGCAAACTTCGGCAATCATGGACAGTCCCCTTGCATCTTTTCATAGAAGACTGATGAATTAGATGAGTGCTTAAATGAAACAGGTGTTGGGCTGGCAGCAAGAAAAATTAGCACACGGAAGGAAGGGTTTGGCCAAAAGGAGTTTTTGGATTTCTTTCAAGTTCCTTTTCAGACCAATGTTGGTCTCTGTTTTCAGGTTTAGCATGTTTTGCTTTCCTCCAAGTGAAGCAAAATATCAGTCCTAGTGGGAGAGAGGGAAATGTTTCAGTATTTCTTAACACACCCCTATTTTATATTTAGAATTGGAGTTCTTCCTTTGAGAATGTTTGCCATAGGCTGGATTGTTAAGCTCTAAAATGGTTTCAGCGTTCAGTGCTGTGGCAAAGCCCAGCAGGGGGGCGCTTTTAAGTATTACAAAGGAACCTAGTCCAGACATTCCGCATGATTGTGTTTTCTCTGTTCATCCTGTTTTTCCTGTGCCTAAAGAAACCGCGCTGGAATCTTCCAGGGACCTGCTCTTTCCCTTCTTTGGGGAAACAAAACTGCTGAAATATGAGAGAACAAGCTGAGTTAAATATGCACAGTAATTATACTCCATGGGCTGAGACTCGAACCCTTCCCTTCTTCCTGGACCATGTGCGCTAAGTCATTTGTTCTTGTCTGCTCAACTGGGGAACAAGGGTAACTAACTAGTTAATGTTCTTTGAAGATGACAGTTGTGTATCGTGTCAAGGAGGTGGTCACCAGTGGGCCGCTGATCCTGAGCCTAAAAGTGCAGGTTCTCAGCTCAGATGCTGTGTAATTGCCAGGCGTAGACAAGACATTCGTGCCTTCCATCTGGAGTTGTGTAGTTTAGTAAGTCCATGAACTTTACTTTTCTAAATCAGGCGTAAGCTGTGGTTTTGGTAAATGGGTGGGTTACACTGTTTGGAGCAAACATGTTTGAAGGGCGGATACAGTAGTTCTGTGGTTGCAAGAGGGTATAGTTTTGATTCCTTTGGACATTGCCAAAGGTGTTTTTTTTTTTAATTACTTGTTTTGTTTTAAATCAGCCGCTGTCAAGGTTTTGTTAAAGATTGGATACATGAGTATGTGGCTTTGGGATTTCTATCATAGATGCTTTATCTCAGTTAACATTAATGGGGGCAGAGACTGTGAATTTGCATGTGTTCATTTTAGTTGGGGGACGAAACAAATATTGTACACTTGACTTGTGAAAAATAAAGAAGTCATTGTAAAGAACAGGGGTGACTTGTAAAGGGAAGGGAGGACTTGTTTATGCAATAATACAAAAGATTGTTCCTTTTCTCCCTTAGTGTAACAGGGGACACAGCAGCCTCATGAGGAGAAATGGGAGCATAATGCAGTGTGGAAATTTATGAGGTTCTGAGAAATTACCGGGCAGGTGATATTATCATTTTTGACGTGTGGAGTTGGGGGAAATTGTTAAAAAACTGCCTGTAGATCAACATTCATGATACTATATTCTATTTTCTTGTTTGTCTTAAAAAAGAAAATTGACTCCCAACTTGGACATATTGCTTCAGAGGAATGTTATAACAGTTGATCTTTATTCTGCATAATTCTTTCCTTTGGAGAAATACAGAAATGACATTTGTTTATACTTGCAGATCAGAAGAGGAAAAATCTTTCAGAAAAATTATGCAGGATTGGAGTTTCGTCTTAGCATTAAATGAGCTGAAACTCTAGCGAGGATTAGTAGCCAGGGCTCAGACTGCCCAATGGCCATATTAGCGTTTGGTTGCAAATAATTATGCATTGAAGACACATGGATCTGATGAGAATCGTGTAGTATCCTTTCTTTCTTCTGTATCTGCACAGACCACGTGCATCTGAATGCACTCTCCTTTCAGCCTACTTGCCACCCCTGTACCTCATAGGAACATTGTTTGATTCCTATAGGTTTCTGAAAACCTGCTTTCCCGCCTCCCCTCCCCCACATACACTACCATCAAGCAGTGACAACTAGAGGAAGGACAGTGTAGCTTAACAAGTCAGCCTCACTGCCAGTTGGTCTCTCCATGTGTTGTGTCCCCCACCTCCCCTCTCCCACCCCCACAGCAATGGGTTCTTCCCCCCGCCCCCCATCCAGCAGCTGCTGCAAGGCCAGAGCGCTGGCCTGCTCTCTCCCACTGGGTCCAGGTCACATTGCTTTGCACAGTTAGCCCACAGAGTCTCTGCTCTCAGTGTAGGTGGTATGTTGTGTAAGATTTACAATCATTTTATGAAACAGTTCTGTCAAGTTTTGTCAAAACCAAACAAGTTCTTTTTATAGTGACTCTCCATGCTGGATTGCTCATTAAAAACCTCAACATAAAGTGTTCAGCGGATTACCCTTATGGATAGTTATCAGTACACACACCTATAGCTTTATAGTTTGACGTTGTCACTTGTACTCAAGAAGCTAAAGATAAAATTATAGTTCGAGAGACTTCTTTGGAGAAACTTCTAATAAGAATAGCATGCTACTCATATGCATCTTTCCAATTACACTACTTTTCCTGAGCCTCAAAAGTACCATATTTTGCCATGAATAATGCATACTTTTTGCCCAAATTTTTGAGGGAAAAGTAAGGATGCATATTATACATGGGTAGTACTAAGGGTGCATTATACATGAGCAGCACTGAGAACATGGGTGTGCGTTATACATGGCAAAATGCTAGAAGATACATACTGATAGGTCCAAGCAATTACAAGTGAACACCTGTCTGTTTTCTTTCATTCCAGCACAGGGCAAGTTTCAAACTCTCTTCCACTAACATTTGTGCTCCAGAAGGTAAACACGAACTGGGTAAACAGCAATGATCAGTTCTTACGTTGTTAGTGTGACATGACCCACTATAACGGCAGATGGTGTTTTGACTTAATGAGCCATAGAAGTCAAAGGTGTGAATATGTATCCTCTTGGGTATTAAATTTAGTGAATCATGAGCTATTTTGTTAGGTGCCTGTGTAGTAAAAAAGCAGAGGTCAGTTGTAGATGAGACAACGGCAGCTTTCCTTGTGGAGTTGTGAGAGCAGAGTCCCGAGAACTATGTGTGGGACACAAAGAAATAGAGCATAGACCCTCTGAAATACATGAGTCCACACTCTAATGGAGAAGACAGTTAAGGGGGAATTAAAGAAAAAAATGCAGGATAATTGAGGAGAACAGCAAAAATGAATGGCTTAAGATGAGGAGGTTGAGATAAAGATAGACCAGCTTAAGCATTTTCATGTTTTGCATGGTCTTTTGGCTGTTAGAATTGGTTTAAACAATATTTAAGGAGCTCCTGCTTTGTTTTAACACTGAGGGAGGTTTTCAAGGGAAACTGGTGACTAATAGTATTTATTCTGTGCTCCCCCCACCCACTTCCCCTCCTTGTTAACTAAAACCAGAAGAGGTGGAATAATAATGGAGCACCCCCCTTGCATAGAGCATGTTTTGTTGTGTTCTCAGCCCTGCGTTCAGCTGGGCAGAGGCGTGATTGATGGTGGCGGTATTGATAGGTCAGCAGACAGAGAGGGTAATTGACATGCGAAGCCTCGGTTTAAACAATGCTTCCACTCTCTTCTTCTGGACTTTATCATATATATTTATCACATTACCAAATTTGAGTCATTTGAATTTCAGTTCCTTCCCTTCCCACGGACTACAGAAATGGCTAGAATGGCCTTACTGGGGATCAAGGGTAATGGATAATCCATACATGAGATAATCAATTATGGAAGGTGGGATTTGGTTATGTTTAAAGTAACTTCATTCCAATGTCCTCCTTAATAAAATTGTTGCAGAAAACAGGATCCATGCGCATAATTAGATTGGCAATGACTTCAGATATTACAATGGAGAAAAATGGCATGGAAGACCCCACACAGCAAGGTCGGCATCCTGCTCCTTTGTAAATAGCTGGGATTTATTTTGACCACAAAAATCTTTAAAATTATGGGGATAAAGAATCCTTTCTTCACAGCATGAAAGAAACCTAACAAATATTGGTAAATAATGTCAAGGCAGCACACCAAATTTGAGAGTAAAACTAGATAAACAAGTCATTTATTTTGAGGGCTATTACATACGTTGGAAAAACAGCTACATGCAGTTTATTTCAGTGTCTTCGTAGAAGAGGTGAAGGAGAGTATTCCCGCACCGTGAAGGTGATGTTTTCTTGCATTCTTTCTACCGAAGCCGACACTCAGTGAGAGACGCGCAGTGAGTGAGCGAGGGCCGCTGAAAAGTTCACCTGGCTCACCGAGGCTGCTCTGGTGGCCTTCGAGTGTTTTCTCTGTTGAAGTTGGGAATCTCTTGTCTCACTGCCTGGTTTGGTTGCAAAAATTGGTTTCATTCGTTATTAAATTGAAGTTCCGTTGAAATGATGTTTCACGTAGTACTCTTTTACTTATTTTAAAAAGCTTTTGGGTTTGTTTTGAGAATTAGACATAGATTACTAAAATGTCATCGAGTGATGAAAGAAGTAACTTACTGTCAGAGCTTAGTTTTAGAAGTGAGTCACCTGTGCTCTTTTCTATGGCCGTGTCTGCTCTGCGCTGGGTTTGGGGAACATTTTTGAAATTGTTCTTTTTAGAAATAACTTTAAAAATCCCTGTATATTAATTAGGATTGATTTTCATAAGTCTCTTGCAAGCTGTTTTATGTGTTATACTTCCATGTGATTTCAATGGTTTTTGGTTTAACTATAATATTTTCTGTCAAATTTAAGTTTTTTTAAGCGCAATATTTTCTTTTAAAAAGTTTTATTTATTTTTAGAGAGAGGGAAAGTTTGGGAGAAAGACAGGGAGAGAAACATCCATTGGTCGCCTCTTGCACGCCCCCAGACGCAGCCTGGCCTGAACCCAGGCATATGCCCTGACCGGGAATCAAACCGGCCACCTTTCGGTTTGCTGGATGATACTCAACCCACTGAGCCACACCAGCCAGGGCATAGACTACAGAATTTTCTGTGAAGTGCTTCACTTAACTTTAGTCTTGTCAGTTTTATCTGTGCAGGGACTGTTGTGTCTGCTCAGGCTTGTCCGTGGAACTGGAGTTCAGGCCCTCCTCGGATTTACCTTCTGGATACTCTCTGTCTTGCTGTCTTCCCTCTTGTCCTCCTTGGAGCCGTCCTTGAGTCTGCACTGCAATCAGAGACATGTTCCTAAAATACAAATCCTGTAATTGGGTCACTCTTCTGTGGGGCCCTGT
This sequence comes from Carollia perspicillata, assembly GCA_004027735.1. Taxonomy (NCBI): domain Eukaryota; kingdom Metazoa; phylum Chordata; class Mammalia; order Chiroptera; family Phyllostomidae; genus Carollia; species Carollia perspicillata. Next base: position 9,097 of record PVKM010001788.1, read on the forward strand.
TGCCTGCAGAATGAAGCCCTTATCGCTTAACATAGCATGAAACCCTGCCCCATCAGACTCCCGTCCCCTCTCCTTTTTAACTCTAGAAATAACAAACAGACCCATTCTCCTTCACAACTCCAGAACTTTCCATTTCCCATCCCCTGCCTTTCACATTCCCTGTGACAGGATGCTCCAGTCCCCTCCTCCTCCTGTTGACTTCCTGTTTAACCTTCTAGACTCCCTGCAAAGCTCCGCAGTCTTCCCTAACCCCTAAGGGCCAAGCTGGTTACTCCCTGCTCTGTGTTATTTCTCTACCTTCTACATACCTCAGTAACTGCTTTTATCATACACTGGATTATATATACTTACTTGTTTACTTGTCTGTGTCTTTAGCTAGACTGTGACCTCTTCTAGGATAGAGACCAAGTCTTATTTATCTTTTTTATCCCCCAGGCTAAGTGCTCAGTAAATGGTTGTTGACTGGGTGAATATAACTCATCCTGGACACTGTTAATAGTGCTGTTTGCACAGGCCAATGGGCCAAACAAATACTCTCTGGATTTGCTTAAAGCCTGTGGGTTCTAGGTAGCACCACATGCTTACTTTGTCAATTACACTGATGAATGTAATCTTACCAATGCTTCCCACTCTGAACTTTTTTTAGTGTAGCAAAAGACAGTTCATGGGCACATATTTTTTTAAATTTATCTTTAGGGGGAAGGGAAGGAGAAAGGGAGAGAAACATCAATGCATGGCCACCTCTCGCGTGTCCCCCGCTGGGAACTGGCCTACAACCCAGGCATGTGCCTTGACTGGGAATCAAACCGTGATCCTTTGGTTTACCCAATCCACTGAGCTACACCAGCCAGGGCCACATTTTTTTTTATCTTCACCCAAGGGCATTTCTTTTTATGCTTTTAGAGAGAGAGAGGAAGGGAGGGGGAGAGAGAGAAACATCAATTGGTTGCCTTCTCACACTTGCCCCAATGGGGGACAAACCTGCAACCTAGGCATGTGCCCTGACTGGGAGTTGACACTCCAACCAACCGAGCCACACCAGCCAGGGCAGGCACATAATTCTGGTGGCAGTCTGTTGTTTCCTAGCAAGGACTTTGTGGAAATATTTGACTGTGACTGTTTTGACCATTATTAGTAAAGCTGGCTAAGTGAACAGAGATAAGAATGGGGTGGGTGATGCTATGCCTGACACCGAGAGGCAGCTCAGTGCTAGGGCAGTCTTGTCTTAACCAGTTTCTCTGCTTTATCCTTTGCTCTCCTCCACCCGTCCCCACCCCCACCCCAGTCCTACTGCAAATCAGGCTAAACTTGACACAGGAGCCTCAGTAATCCTGTAAAACAGTAAACATAAAACATCAGTAAAACATCAATCATAAGTCGTATTGTGTAACTTCGTTGCCTAAAACCCTTCACTGGCTTTCCTTTTCAGACGGTTTAAATACTGAAGTCTTTCCTACGATGCGTAAGGCCCTACCTGAGCTGCCTCTGACACCCCATTGCTTCCCTCAACTTCTCACTTTTGCCTTGTTCTCACTGGCCTCGCAGTCTCTTTGCTGCTTTTAGATTATGTCTGGCCACTTGACCTTCCCTCCACCTGGAGTCCCAGCTATGCACCTGTTCCCTCCCTGTCTCACTTCTTTCAGATCTTTGCTCAAAAGCCATCTCAGTGACCCTCTTTAAAAGGGCCACATCGTACCCTCATCCTGACTTCCTGTCCCTATCTCTACTTGTCTCCAAAGCCCTGTTCCATCTAAATGTGTGTGTTGTGGTATATACTTTCACGTACTGTGTACATTATGTATTTATTTTGGGTACTGCCTGTCTCCTCAAACTAGAATTTCACATCTAAGACAGGAGAGATTCTTTGTGTGCTTTGATAACTGATACTGCCCTAAGCCTGGAGCATAGCAGATGATCAGCAAGTTTTAGTAGAAAGAGAGAATGAATGCTGCACAGAGCACGAGGCCAGGAAATCTGGAAGTTGTGCCTCTGTCACTTGCTAATTGTGTGACCTGGAACGGGTCACACAATCTGCTGAGGCTCTAGTTTGAATTTTTGTAAAATGGGGTAATTCCTATTCATCATACTTATGGGTAGCAGGTACAGCTTATTTCTTGAATAAATGCATATGTGTTTTGTAGATACTCGGTCAGCCTACACAGTGTGTCTGGTTGTATTTCATGAAACTGTCTGTGGGGATGGCAGTCTCTTCACGACCAAAAGTCAATGGAGTGAGCGATGTCTTTATTGTAATATAGGATATACTATTCTGTAGAATTTTCAGTATAGAAGTAAGTGCTTTTAGGCAGCCCAAGTGGAAGCTATCACCTCCTTTACGTAGCTTCCACTTCCCTTTTTTATGTGAAATCTTGAAATGATTAGAATAAACTAGAAGTCATGTCTAAGCCGGTCAACCCACCCATGAGCATTAACAGTAGCTAACACTTAACAAGCACTTGCCAGGCTAGACACTCTTAATGACACATGACATGAATTAACTCGTTTAACAAATACTGTCTGGGTACCACAATTATTCAGTCAAAACCACAGTTGGTTTGATGAGTAAGGAAGAGCCAGATCGTCAGGGAGAACTACAAACTGGGCGGGGAGACCGAGGTGGGGTGAGACAGGAGGAGATGGTGACATTGAAAGCACTTTGGGCATTTCAGGGTCTCGCATTCAGCAACTTCTGGTTCTAGGGCAGATGTGTGGATGTGCTTCATATCACACCTCACTTCAGTTGTTTGTTGGTTTGCTTTTTGACATGTAGCTTGTGTTGTACCCAGTGTCTTGCACTTTGCAGAGAGGAGGTAAATATTGGTTGTGTGAACGCACGCCGAGGCGATATTGAGGAAAGCTGCTCCGGTTACGGCGCACAGAATGGATGGGTGGGAGCATCAGGGACCAGGACCTTGCTGGGCCGTGGTTGTGGAGAAGAGACCAAGGGCTGGGTGAAGCGATTACATAGGCACCTGGAAAAGCAGTTATGAAATTTTCGTAACAGATTTTCACGTTGGGCTGCCTTTATTCAGGGAAGTCACGGGTTTTAATAATTACTTATTCCTGTAGCAACAGCATATGTAACTTTCAAATATATAATTATATTTTTTCTAGCTTTATGAAATATGAGTAGCCTTCACCTGGCATTTCTAATCTTCCTAATTAAAGATGGTATTTATGGTGATCGCTGCCTTAATAAATGCAATTGGGGAACTTATGCACGATCAACGTACATATTGTTTATTCACAAGATGTGTGGCGTGAGGCTGGGGGAGCCACAAGCTGGCCGCATTGATGTCTCTGCCACCTGCCCCTCTTCAGCCCTTTCAGAACCTCTGCTCTGTGCCTTTAAACTCAGCATCACAGAGTGTTCTCTGTCGTCTATGGCTGACTAGTCATCAGAGACATTAAACCAACAGCCATTTACTTAGTTTTTGCTAGAACCCATCACTCTGCCGGAAGCATCATAATCTTGACTACTTAAACATGTAGGATACATGGCGAGTGCTTGTCTAGCTGAGCAGTGGTCTGCAGCCATCTCCCCAGGGGCGGGGCTTGTTAGCTGGGACTCCCAGCTGTCACTCCCCTTGCTGCTGGTACCACCACCGTTTACTACATTTGTTCCCAGGATCTGGGTGCATGTTGTGGGCTCTTGTGCTCTGCGAGCCCCTAATGTTCAGTAGACTTTATATAAAGCCACACTTCGAGAAAGCCACCGGGAGGAGCAAGCCTCTCTCTGATATGAGGCGAAAATGGCTTGAACTGGGAGTGACCCGGCACAGAGAGCCTTCCCTAGAGCAGGCGCTCATTAAGGGCGGTGGATTGGAGGGTGACTACCCTGCCATTTTCATGGCCTCCTGTTTTAGAAAAAAGCTATGTTACAGTCAGCAATGAATGGAAGATAATGGATGAAGGTGGCGATCAACTGGAGGAAGAGGAGGGGGTAAGTCCTAAGGGGAGAAGAGATCATGAATCTCCATGCTTCTCCAGTCTGCCTTCCCTTTGCTAACAGTTTTCGGATCCTGGCTCCTAACTCAGTACAGTGATGGCAGTCTTCTGGGAGGCAAGTTTCTGAATATGCTGCTTGTATATTCTAATTGTGCGCTTGTAGTAATTTAGGTCTGTTCTTAAGACATAGCTAAATAAAGTGTCTGCGCATGGTTGGAAAAGGCATGGGGTAAGGATAAAAACTAGTTTATTAACTGGTTAAAATAATTTTAGTGGTACAAATAAATTGTCAGATTTGGGTTCCATATATATTTATCTCTCTCTAAGAAAAGCCCATTTATAAGTGAAAGCCACAAGCGGTTGAGATTGTAATGCACTGTGTATCATTTGATTTTTGTCTTTTGAGTAAAATTTAAAAGAGAGAGTGAGAATAAATATATTTATTGTTGGTACAGTTCCCTTGCCTCTATTCCCGAAGGTTCTGTTACACTTTGTAATTCTAAACGCCTCAGCTAAAGTAGAAACTGGGTATCTGGTGTTTCAGGATTACATTTGGAGATAAACCAGAACTCTTACCTGAACAGGTGTGTATTGCTTAAGTCTGGTTTGGTTTGAGATTCTTTTACAAAGCACACAAAAGACATTTGTGAGTTTTTCTTCGTGGGTGGTTGTGGCTGGTACTTGGCATGGTTGCTGTGGTTATCTTGACTGGTAGTTATTTATTTACATAATTTTTTGCCCATAGAAAGTACATAGCGTGCTTTGACTTCCTGGAAAAAGAACTTTGATTATTACTTTAAGTTAATTTTACTGCAGAGTTAATCAACACACTGTCTCCCTACTATAAAAGATATTTCAACCACTTTTGTCCCCTTGCTAATTTTCCAAGCCTGATTTTTTGTCCTTAAGTACGAACGCCCGAATGTCGTTCTGTTGAGACGCCTGGTTGCATTCGTGCTGTTCTTGTGTGCTGCGGACGCTTTATGAAGCTGGACAGGCTGGGGGTTCTCTTCTGCAACATCCCTGTGGACCCTCAGACCTTGAACAGGTCCTGCGTGCTGGGGTATGTGTGGGCTGATGCAGTCATCCAGGTTCTTACATCACTGTAGCCAGGGGAAGACTACGTAGCTGACTTTTGGAGATTTTGTTTGAACTCTACTAAAGATTTGAACAAAAATCCAATTAGTAAATTTTCCTTTAGTTTATGAGAAAGTTGAGATAAGTTTCTCTGCAACAAATGCTTGTTTGGGATGGGAGAAAGAATCTCTTGGAGCAAATTGCTGGTGTGAATGTTTTGGGTTTTACAGTGTGCAAGAAGTTTAATTGTATTTGGTTTGTTTAAGTCAGTGACTTTTGAAAGTTTGCTTGGGTCCAGATTAATAAATATACTACCTTTGTTCCTACACACAATGCACACACACACACACACATACACACACTTATACATACACACACATACAGTAAATCCTCATTTAACATCATTGATAGATTCTCGGAAACTGCGACTTTAAGCAAAATGACGTATAAGAGAACCGATTTTACCATAGGCTAATTGATACAAACAAGAGTTCAGTACCAATGGCATATTCTGTTCCTAAAAATATATCACCGAACTTTTAATAAAGACCGCAAACTCTTCTAATATTAAACATTGACATGTGAGCACTACATACATTTAAGAAGTGTGGGTAAAAAAACAAGGAAGAGAATGATTTTCTAACCTACTGAGCCAGGACAGGGTCGTGGTGGTTGGAGCCAGTCCCAGCAGCTCAGGGAGCAAGGCAGGCGGGACGCCCCCTTGCGTCCTCAGATTTGGGTTCCATATGTATTTATCTTTCTCTAAGAAAAGCCCAGTTATAAGCCCATTTATGAGTTGTTGTTTTTTTCTCTCTCTCTCTTCTCTCACACACACACTCCCTCACTCAGACTGGGATAAGGCTGGCACTCCCTCCAGCTCACTGCAGGAGCTGCACAGCGGTGGGATGTGGGAGGAAACTGGAGTACGGGAGAAACCCTGCACAGACGTGGGGAGGACCAGGGAGAACATGCAAACTCTGCACACACAGCGGTCCTGGCTAGGAACCGATTCTTTTCCCCTCGTCAACATTGTGATGAAATGACATTCAATGAAACGAGGTTATTTGAGGACCTGCTGTGTCTAACACAAAACAAATGCTTTGTGAAAATACTTCCCTTTACTGAATGTGTACATGTGATACTCTACATTTTTTTCTCCGTTTTAATTTTATTAGAAAGAAAGGGTCAGTTCTGACCCAAAGTGGTCACAGCCTCAGTTGGCAAAATGGTGCTTTCCGTAGACTTCACTTCTTTTGGTAGCGTTTTACTATGCTCGGTACCAGACGGCTCCTTCACAGTGTTCAGAAGGTACAAAACTGAGGGCCTCTCTGTGGATAGTCCACTGTCACAGCAGTGCTGCGTAAAGGTCTCACACACTAGGAATGTCTTGAGAGGCAGTGCGGATTAGTGACATGTCTCGGAAAATCATCTGGTCTGAGAACCAAGGACGCCGAGCGCCTAAGGACTCATTCACCATGTGCGTCCTCATCCGGGTTTCTCCCTGCGCTCCTAGCCTAGGACCATGGCCGTGGTTAAAGGGGATGCCAGGAAATCAGCAGCGGACTGAGCTGGCTCCAGCACGCACCTAGCTCCCTGCTGGAGCACAGTGGTGTGGAGCCCGCTAGTGCACTCGGGAGGACAGCTTGCACCTGCTGACCCACCCATGGGAAAGCTTGTGAATAGATAGCACTGTCTGTCCAATGTCTGCCTAAATCTGGAGCTTTCTCTGTCATTTTGCTTACTAATCTACTGTTTATTCCCCAAAGGAGAAGAATTCATTGAGAAGTTCAGTCCATTTAACTTTGCTTTCATGTGGTTGGACTCCAGCCTGTGTGTATCAGAGATCCTGTCTGAACTGGAAGAAAAACTGTTTGTTTGTTTGTTTGTTTGTTTGTTTAAACAAAAAGTTATTTGAAAATGTGATGATTGGTTAGGGATACTTTTCTAAATTGTGATCATACCAGTTTATGGAAAATGTTAGGGGAATATGCCTTTTATTTATTTGCATTTCCATACAGTAGAAGCTTGCCTTGTTCATCTTTCAAAATTTTTAAAAATTTCAAAATTTTTTCTAGTTACAAAAACCTTTCTAAAGTATACTCTGCAGATAGTCTTGCTTGCAGATCTTGCTTTACCCTCTTGCTTTAGCCTGTAGTCACACATGCATGGTCTCATGTCATTGTTATGACAGTCCTGTGAGGTGGACAGGACAGGTGGCCTTACCTTATTTTATGGTGAGAAAGCAGTCTCGGAAAGATTAAGTGACTTGCCTAAAGCCGTATCAATAGTAATAGTACAGATTGGATTTGAATGACTTTTTTGGAACTTAGTCGCTCACTCTCTGTAAGACACTGTGCAGCATCTCTGCTCGGTCCTCAGAGCACGGTTAAATCTTGTCTTGCTACCGTGGTGTCACCACAAATAGTCATCGAGCCTTGTGTTAACCTAGCGATGGCCTGGTGGCTGCTGAGGTTCATAAGGATCTCCGCTTTGGCGTGGAGTGGGTCTCCATGGCCTGCCTGTTGTTCTGCTTGTGCTGTAGGCCGGGAGCTTTTCCTTCTCACCCGTGTGACTCTGCCTGCCTCCTGCAGTGCCCACCACACTCTGGTTTGGTGTTTCTAACTTGTTAGCTCGTGTGGAAGCCCTGGGCAATCCAATTGATGACCACAGTATTGACTGGAAGATTAGAAGGAGACCCTGAGCCCCAGCCCTGGGAGCGATGCTGTCTGGTCAGAGACCATGGTCGCTTATTGGCCATATTTTCATGGCTGGTTTGTCAGAAAAGTGGTCTCTTGATAAGTGGGGTGATACTGTACTGTGCAAGTTTTTTTTTAATGTTATCCATGTTGGCTTTTCTTTGTAGTACAGTTAAACAAAGGACATGTTAGCATTAATGTGATAGAACTGTGACTATATTGGGGCATTCCGGTTCTTTTGTAAATGTTAACTTTTAACACCTGTAACACTTGGGGTTTTCAAGCAGGGTTACTGCATTGTTTCACTTATCAAGCATGTATAGCTTTCAAGGTTTGGTCCCACCGAGAACTTTCTCTAATAACTTGTGAAGTTCTCACTCTCTTCTCCCTCCCTTCTCTCCGTCTGATATTTGGATACCAAATATATTCTCTTGGTTTTTCTATGGGTAAAATTGCATCCTTGTATCTTCATTTTTTTCTTCACATTATCTGCTTGTAGAAAAGTCAAAAAATTGTGAAGACAAGGCATATCTCTCTGAATAATTTATATTATCTGAAACCAATTCTACTCACTAAATATTTTTGGCCAAACACTTTAAATAACTTTTCATCCTTATTGACACAAACTGGAATTATATAAAATGTGACTGAAAAAGCCGATTGGACTCTGCCTTTTTTGTGTGATTTTTTTAATAAACCACTGTATCCCAAAATTCAGAATTAGCATGATCTTTTAATAATCTGAGTTGAAATGCTCCAGTCCCCATTTGTATCCTAGGCTTATAGTAGTTGCTCAGTGAATACTTTAATTTACACATAGGAGAGCTGCAAAAATGTTTGCATGTAATCTGAATAAATTGAAGGTAGACATTTAAACATATTTAAAAAAAATTTTTACTATATTTTTCCATTCCCATTTAGTCCCCTTGTATGCTCCCTCCCCCGCACACCATCACCACATTATTGTCCTTGTCCATGAGCCTTTTTTCCTTTTTGCTGGATTGCCAGCCTCCCCTGCCCCTGCAGCAGCCATCTTGCTCTCTTTTAAAAATATTTTTTATGTGACTCGGGAAATTAGGCTCAGAGAAAAGCAACAATTTCAAAAAGCACTGTTACCCTTTCTCTCCTTCTCCAAACATTAGCGAATTGATAAAAAATGCTCGGTCCTGATATCAAAAGCTATTGATACCAAATGTTTACTTTCTGTCTTGGATGTAAAATCTCAGGGATGCTGACAGTTGTAAAGATGCCTTTCTCTTCGGATGAAGCACATTACAAAGGATTCTGTTTTGTGTATTCCTAATCGGGGACACCAGCTTTAGCAGTTGTGTGGAGAGAGAGCTTGCTGAAGCAATGACCACAGATTGTTCTCTCTTGGTGCCCTTTGAGAGCACTTGAGTAAATACTTGGATATTTTCCCTAAATCGGAGCTATAAAGGGACCCAAGTCGAGTTTCCTTCACAAAACAAGGCTAACTTGTTAGGGCTGGAGGGAACCTCAGGGAGAGCCCTGTGCGATGTCTTGTGTGACAGGTGAGAAGCGGAGGTCCAGGGAGGTGAGTTAGCTGCCTGAGGCCTCCCAGCCGACAGTGGCCCAGTAGGGCTGTGCCCCTACATTCCTTTCTCCTCTCTTATCTGGTATTGAGATTGTGTTCGTTTTTATTGGTTTCTTTAATTTGGACATTCCTCACTACCCTGTGATGGTCAAGCGACAGATTCCTTTGCTGACCTTTCAGAGCAGGTTTGGGAAGCTTTTCTTTCACTCTGTGTCACACAGACATTTTTTTCTCAATGGATGAGCCCAAGACAAGCAACTTACTAATGAGAGCAAAGGCAAAGAGGGACATCAGCCCTGAAAATGGGCTCTCTGGCGTCACTTTGATTCCACTCACAGAGCAAAATTCATTCTGCTTTCAAAGAATTGAAGGGGAAAAAAACGAAACCCCCCAAAACAAACAGAAAACCCCAAGGGCCCCAAGCTGCAGCCTTTCTTTTGTAGGAACTGAAGCCCTTAGAGACGGTGGAATAACTTAACAAAGCTCTCAAAAGCACACCTGCCTCAAAGGCAGTAAGTGCATTTTCAAACTTTAAACTTAGCGCTCTGCTTTTGACATGTAGCGTTTTTTTTTCTTTTGAGGGGCTGTAGATTTATGATCATTAATAGCCGAATTTGCAGAGATGCATTAAATAAAAATTGAACAAAAATGCCAACCATTACCCTCGACAGAATTGTAGACTTTTATTAGAACTCAACTGATGTTAAGCAAGGGTGTGTATGTGTGTGTGAGAGAGAGGGAGGGAGGGAGGGAGAGAGAGAGAGGGAGAGAGAGAGAGAGAGGGAGGGAGAGAGAGAGAGGGAGAGAGGAGAGGGTGAGGGGGAAAGGGGAGGAAGGTGGAAGAGAGGAAGAGGTGAAACAAAAAACAAGGAGAGGCTCAGATGAGTTTGGCATCACAGCAGAGGGCCAGGAAAGAGCTGCTGGGGTGGAGAGCTCTGCTCCCTGTGGCCCGTGCCACTCTGTGATTAGCATGCGCCGTGGCAGGACGCTCCCTGAAATTGGTCTGCCAAATTAAAGAATCATTTTCTTGCTTATTTTTAAACTGCTAAGAACAGGGGAAAAGACCGAATGAGCCTAAGTGCTGTGGTTTCCTCAAACCATCATTGTTGTAAATCCTATGGGTCCTGAAATAACTCATGTGCCTGGGAAGCTTCAAACTGCCTGGCCGCTCAGAAAGAAGTCTTGGCAGTTGAAAGGGAAATGATCAGCTCCTTCCTTTAAGCGTTGTCACCAAGGCTGAAGTGGGTCAAAAGTTGGAGAATGTGGTGCTATCAGAAATAAACTACCTTTTTATGGAAATTCTTTAGGTCTTTACAGAGCTTTGTGTTTTTCAAATATAGAGTTGGCTTACGCATAAAATATTTTAAATGTATAAATGTAATGTAAGTTAAATATTAGAATAATAAACAGTCATCAGCTTGGGCACTTCTTGTATGTCTTCCTTTTAACCTATCTTTTTGCTTGATGATTCAAAGTAATTATAGTCCAGTTACTCTCTCTGGTTATGAGCTTACGTTTTATTACCAAGTAAATTGTGGGCCAATTTGTGTTGCTGCTGGTTGGCCGGTTCATTATCTTGAATAATTCTGACCTGTAGACTGACTTCTCTTTAGAATGGTTTAGGATGGGGATTTGGTGGGTGGAACAGTTGTGCCTGCTTCTATAGTTGAAGGTTGGTTATTGTTGAAGTTCCTTATATTATTCAGATGTTTAGGGGAAAATGATATAAATGACCTCTTTATTTTAGGTTAGTTGTTTTTTTTTGTTGGAGAGGCTTGCTGTTGATCTGGTATATTAGGAGTCTGTTCTTCAAGGAACACATTGATGAAAGATACAGCACGAAAGGATAGGAGGGTTTTTTTTTTGAAGATGTAAAACTTTCTTTATCCATAGACCATGTGATGGTATATATTGAAGATAATTCCCCCTAAAAAGTAGTGGTGCAGGATATGAGCTCAGCATATAAAAATCAATTGTATTTCTCTATATTAACAACAAATAATTAGAAAATGAAATTTGGATAACTATTCACACACAAAAAATATACTTAGCAATAAACAGTGTTCATTTTGTTCAGTAATGAACAATGTGACAACTACAAGATATTACAAAAGGAAATTATACAAGACCCAAATAAATGTGTATGTGTGTGTATACATATATCTCATTCCAAGAGTAGGAAAACTCAATGTTGTTAAAATAGTAATGGAAATGAGGTTATTTTGATGTGTTTTAACCTGGGCTTTTCCAAAAGATATTATACACACACACACACACACACACACACACACACACACACAGAGTCTGGGAGAATTAACATCTGCTCGAGTGTGGTTGGTAGGGTAATAACATGGGTGTAATAATTTATAATTTTGATTTGAACATTTCACCTAAAATGTCATATGGTGTCCTTGAGAGTGATATTGTTGTGTTACAGAATTACATGCTTATGATTTTGTAATAAAAGATTTTGTAATAAAAAAGGGGGTGTTATTTGTGCCGGACCCTGTATATTAGGCCTACAGACAATGGCAGAGCTTTAGGAGAATTAAATACAGACTCTAGCAGTTTTATAAGGGAAAAACAAAACCACCAGAGGGGATTTAGGGTCATTATTATGACATCTTTGGTATCCTCCCTCCAGCTGGACACGCTGGTGTCAACATTGTTATATGGATCCTTCCAGAAAAAGTTTTTCTTCTTTCTTAGGAAAACTACTTTCTGTGTTTGCTCTGGCTAACTTGCCCTGAGAGAGAATGGTACCAATGTTTGTGGGTTTGAAAATGACGCCTCTTTAGACTAGTAATTGTTTATTTAAATATTTTATTTATTTATTTTTAGAGAGTGGGGAAGGGAGGGAGAAAGAGAGGGAGAGAAACATCAGTGTCTGGTTGCCTCTTGAATGCCCTCCACTGGGGACCTGATCCACAACCCAGGCATGTGCCCTGACTGGGAATCGAACTGGTGACCCTTTGGTTTGAAGGCCAGCACTCAACCCACTGAGTCAAACCAGCCAGGGCTAGACTATTAATTGTTTTAATAATGCATTTATTGAGAAATAATTGACATGTAACATTATATCAGTTTCAGAAAAACAGCATAATAATTCAATATTTGTATATATTGTGATAGATTATTAATCTTTACAGAAATTACAATTTGTAAACATTCCATCATAAGTTTAACTATTAATTGTCAGTAACTATAATCTAATAATGAGTTTCAGTATAGTTTAGTATAGGTTTATGTGAGAAAAATAGTATCTATTTAATTGTAAGTAATATGTTAAATATTTTTATGACTTTTCATAGGAGTCATTATGCTATCGGATAGATAGCTCATCCAGGTTTTATACATATTCTTTTAACTATTTGCCTTTGGATGAAATATTAAAGTGATAATAATTCTGGTTTGTGCTGAGAATGTTGTCATCTGTTATGTTCCAGGCACCCCACAGGGCACTGAATGAGCAAGTTCCTACTTTGCAGAACTCCCACTTTAGGCAGGCGAGACAGAATTGTGACACAATGATAGTTGCATCTATAAAGTACCACGGTGACATAGTGACAGGAAGGATTGATTCTGCAGTGGAGAGAGGAGCAAGGTCAAAGGAGGCTTAAGAGAAGTAAGAAAAACAAAAACAACAAAAAAACCAGCCTGTGGGGTGGAGGCTGCATTCCTGACCAGGAAATAATAGCCTCATCAAGGACAGTGGAGGTATGAGACCATATGGAAGGAATATGGCACAAAGCCTCCTGATGGGGCCACTTAACAGGGGATGTGGCCAGAAAGTGTTGGGAAAAGAACTGAGTCCAAGTCCAGAAGGGCCTTTATTGCTCGATGGGGACTTTGGGGTTTATTCTGACCTTGTGTTTTTTACATAAGTTGGAAACGTGATTTTTTTTTCTGAAGGGAGAGAATGGAGCAATTGGAGTTATTTTTTGAAAAGCTGTAGAATGTACAAAGATAGATTAAGAGGTCAGTCAGCTTTGGCAAGAAAAAAATTAACAACTACATATGTATGAAGGAGTATTGTGGCTGAAAGGAGCATCGCAGCCACAGGCACTACCTTTTGAGGCTACATCAGGGCGGGGTGCATGGAGCGAGACTGCAGAGCAGACTCCTGCCTGCCACTGTGGCTTATGCGGGACTGGGCTTCTAAGCCAGTGTGAGCAGCCCTGGAGCCCAGGGGACAGCAATGGGGTCAAGGCCCATCCGTGAGAGCTGCATGAGTCTGGGAGATGATCTAAGCCGAGGCAGCCTTGGACAGTCATCGTTATATTCCCTGAGAACTGGAGCCAGAGTGGCTCAAAGGCTCTTTAAAAAGAAGTCAACTCATTTAGGCATTGGGAGAACGAGGGTGCTGTGGATGAGATTAGGGGCAATTTCATGATAAGGGGCCCCATGAGGGGTGCTTTCTTGGATGTGATGTCAAGAAGTCCAGACTTGGCTGTGAAGAGAAAAACTAAAATGGAAGAAGCCTTAAGAATAGGCTCAGGAGAGCATATACTAAAGTGGCGACTTAGAGCAGAACTCCCCTGATTCTGGGAGGAAATACAGTGGCATGAAAGAAGCTACCTGGAGCCAGGAGCCCGTGAAGAATCGCAGTGAAATATTTGCCATTGCCTGGGAGCTCCACAGTTGGCTTGTGTCCAGCACAAAATAAACTGTCCCTTTAACAAGCCAGGACCCAGACATCTCATACAACCGAAGTGACCGTGAAGAGGATGAAGGCTGCCCTTGGGTTCAGAGTGCAGAAAAATCGGTCAGGATACAGGGGCGGATGATGACAGGAGGGGAAGTGTCTAGAGCAAAGGCCTGGATTCCAGATTTTCTTGTGATGAACTAATGCTGCTTATGGCGGTGGCCAGAGGGGGCACTAGAACCAGGACCGGTTTTAAAGTAGCCAGGGAGAACGTGTAATTAGCCAATGTGAAGTTATAGTGCTGAACTTTATTTCTTCTTTCTCTGTAGTAATAAAAATATATATAGGAAAACCCAGACAGTCACTCTCTTTCCTGAGAAATTCAGAATATCGGTGAAAACTGAGGTTTTCTAGAACAGTTTAGAAAACTGAAGTATCCCAAAACTTGGGTAAGGTGTTCAGATGGTGTCAGGCATGAAAGTCACAGGTGTGAGTCAGCCTTGGCCACCACCGAGGTGGCTTCTTTTCCGGGGAACTGGCTTAACTTGGTCCTTCTAGTCTTAAAAATATCCGGGGGCAGTTCGGCACCTTCGGTCTCCTGCAGTACAGGGAAAATAGAAAGCGGGGATTGGGAATATGTCTCCACTCCCCTCTGACTTTGAAAGCAGGCCTCGCCTGGTGGAACACTTTCTCAGTTAATGTGAAACATATTCTTGCCTGATATGGAGAAGGGTCTTTCCATCTTTGCCTGCCTTTGTTGGTAAGAATGAGGATGCACAGGGAGAAACTATAGTTTGCCTGTTTTCCTTGTGTAGTTTTCTTTTGTGGTTTGCCGGGAACAAAGTAGACTTTTGAGCTCTCTAGACTCACTAATTCTGTGCATTATGCAAATTAATCCCTAATTTACCCACATTTCCACAATTTTATTGAACCCCCCCCCCCCAAATTTCTTAGTACGTAAATTTCATAGCACTGGCGTGGTTTGGAGGACTTAGTATCTAAAAACTTCTGGCTAGTTGTGTGGCTACCACTCCCTCTGGATGAGATAATAAAGTTCAGTTCTCACGTAGTGCTGGGTGTTGTAATCCTACAAGGGAGAAAGCAGTTGCTGCTCTAAGGTCATGGTTGGCAGAGACAAGACCTTGGTCCTGTCCATGAGGGTGTGAGTTCTGGGAGCGTTCATCATTCTGGGTGCGCTCCCAGGCTTCCTAGGGTTTTTTGTTTTGTTTTGTTTTTCAAACTCAGTAGCAATGGTGGCAGATAATAATAATTTTAATGGATAATTCTTTTTTTCTAGTTTGAAAAAATTTATTACAGTGTGCCTTTTTTACGGTTTATTTCTTCACACTTGTTTGATAGTGCAAATGAGGGATTTAAGAAAATGATAATCTTATATTTGATATTAGTAAAAGCCTATTGTATTTCTAATTGCCTGAGTTTAATACTGTGAACCTTTCAGGTGGTGATACCTATAGTTTCACTAATTTACTAGAAGATGGTATTTTTTTTTTTTTTTAAATGAGTGTTCTTGGAAGATTTTTTTTCCCACTGAAAATTTAGCCACAGTAAGTATAGCAGTAGGGAAAAAACAAGTTTTAAGCCCAATTTGAAGTTGGTTTAAAAAGAAAAAAATCATGCCCCCTTTCCTATAATTGTTACCTTGCTAAATGTATTAGTTTCCTTGGGCTGCTGTAACGAACTCCCACAAGCGGTGCAGCCTAAACAACAAAACCTTACTCTCTCACAGTTCGGGAGGCCAG
The DNA here is from genome assembly GCA_004027735.1 of Carollia perspicillata. NCBI lineage: Eukaryota > Metazoa > Chordata > Mammalia > Chiroptera > Phyllostomidae > Carollia > Carollia perspicillata. The sequence goes on from PVKM010001788.1 coordinate 24,778, forward strand.
AAGTCTGAGTCAAGGTTTCAGCAGGGCCATGCTCGCCCCCGAGGCCCTGGGGGAGAACACTTCCTGGCCTCTTGCTGCTTCCCACGGATCCCGGGGTTCCTTGCTTTGTGGCCATAGAACTGCAGTCTTTGCTTTCATCTTCGCGCGGCCTTCTCTCTCGGTGTCCTTTCTGTCTTGTGTAAGGACCTCTCATTTTCCTGACCACTCCCCTGATCCAGGGCCACCTCACCTTGATCCTGCCTTCAGTGCATCTGCAAAGACCCTGTTTGCCAAATAAGGTCACATCTTGAGGTTCTGGGTAGACAGAGATTTGGGGGGAACTATACAACCTATTATATTAAATTATAGATGTTTCCCCTGGTTAGGAAGAGCAGCTTAATTAGGTGGTAACAGGCAAGAAGCTATTGTTGATCATTATTAATTTTGTGCTTTCTATTATATGTTATCACATTGTTTATTCACCTACTTACCTCTTGCACTAAACTGTGAGAGGGCAAGGATGTCTTTTTTCTTGATACAATAATGCACCTAACAAAATGGTTATATATATTATATTAATATACACATCTATATGTGTCAAAGCAAAAAGTTGATGGAGTCAGGTGGAGGGAAAGAGTCTGAGAGGTCATTCAGGCCCCACACTCAGCCCCCACGTTTGCAGGTTGTGAGGCCAGCTAAGTAGTGCTAGGGCTGCAGCTGCAGTCAGCTTCTCTTCATTTCCCAGCTTGGTGTTCTCTCCAGCATCTAAAGTTGTCTCTACATGAAAACGTTCAACTGTGAGTAAACATAGAGAAGCATACAACCACCAAACTTTGCATACTAACCTGTGTTCAGAAATCTTAACTCTCCAAGTTGTAGTTTCTGTGTGTGTAATTTCAAAAGGTATACCTAACGCATAAGAATACTTTCAGGAATACCTTTGCAATTCATAACATTGCATGGAAGACCACCCAAGACAGGAATGCACAAGGTGTGACTCCAGCCATCGTGGAAGGGTCAGGTGGTGAGATGGAAAAGGCTGAGTTCATCTTTGATCTCGATGCAGCCACTCGCTGGTCAGCAAGTTGTCTCATCTCTGAACGAGTCTGCCAAATGAGATGAGCTATAAGCTTCCTTCCAGTTCTTTTCTAAGAGTTAATATCACTGTTATTCATTCCACACGTAAGGTTTTTTTTTTTTTCCTTCCATCTCAGTGACCTGCTGGCTAGGGGCCTCTGGTATTTCTTTGTGATCACAGCAAGTAGGACAATGACTTTCTCATGGTAAGAAATGTACTGAGCTAGCACTGCTGGGGAAACTGGGAGATGAGGAGCAGACACCCAGCGAGGGTCTGCTGCACTGTGTGCTGAAATCCAAACAGAGAGAGAGAGAGCATCCATACTACATAGCAAGGGCTGCAGCCAGCCCCCCAGGACACAGACAGACAGATAGATGGGTTCTGTGAGTCAGTTTCCTGCATCCTGTGGAGTCGAAAGGAAGATCTGCTCACAGCAACTGGGCCCTGTGAACAATGGCCACTTCCTGTGACCAGGAGACTCCAGAGGCTGAGGGCCGCGGGGCCATTCACTGTCTGACTGCACTTCCGAGCAGGGTGCTCCTGTGGCCACATTTGTAGACCAATTCTCTTCAGGTCTGCAAAAGATTTTTTTCTTTTGCTTTTTAACCTTGTTAAAGAGTTTATAAGTAAAGTAGCCCTTAACTTGCCAGAGTGCGTTTAGCTTTCCAGGGAAGGGTGAGAAATGTCATGATCTGCTTGTGGCTACAGTAGAGGGAGAAATTCACGTGCTCTGGTGCCAACTGAAGGATGTGTATTTTTGTTCCCTCATCTGAAAACGGGCAGGGCCATAGAAGTAAGTGTAGCATGCTTCACATTTTTATCCTAACGCTCAAGCTCAGTAACAGTAGTAATAATAGTAACGATGGTCAACACTTGCACAGTGCTTACTCTGTGTCCGCATTGCTATGAGCTCTTCACACACATTCACCCACTTATGGAGACCCAGACAGCTGTGCGCATGGTTTAGTCTCTTAATGTTTAGTGCTAATTATGTACCAATATGAGGGTCATCCCATAACCAGGAAAAAAAGTTAAAATGTGAGTTGCAAAGGAATAATGAAGTCAAAGAATAGTCATAATTAATAGCAAACAGTTAAACTGAAGCCAGTGATTTTGTGGGTGTGGGTGGGTATTGTTGATCACATGAGCTGTTCCATCTGCTGCAGTGGAAAATGCTGATAGCTCGACAGACAAATGGATTTGCCCTTGCGCTGTTCTCCATGGGACTCTGTGAACAGTGACTGCTCACCCCTGCGCCCCTCAACTTTCCAAGCTGATCCTGGCTGATCCTGTGGTGTGAAACACCCCGTGAGAGATAGGGAGGTGTCAGCAGCTCAGCCCAGAAAGCTGGGGATTGGGCAGTGGCTTCCTGTAATCGCAGGCGCTGGCCGGCTGCCCCGCTGTCTGGCAGTGCGCGCTGGAGAGGTGGGCTGGGAGACAGCTGTGCCTAGCACTACAGGCTGCGTCGGCGGCAGAGCACCAGCCCCTCCATGGGACTGCTTCAGCATGTTCTGTCTGAAAGGTGAGGGGGCTTTGGGTCCGCTTGGGTGGTGAAGTTCTCGTGGCACAAATGGCCAGTTTGCATCAGAGTCTAAATCACATGGCTAGTTCTATTAAAATCAAAGTTTGAAGGAGTTTTGTCAAGTATGAAAGTGAAAAAGTCATTGTTCTTTTTTTGTTGCAAACAGGAAGAAAGCCCTCCTGCTGGGGAGATGGAATTTTCTTTTAGATGGAAAGGACAGTTCTCCCTTTGGATGTGTTCCTCTGTGATTTGTCATGGACAAAAGTAGTTAAAAGTTTAGAATTAAAAGGAACTTAATAAAAGTAGGAATCGTTTGCAGCAGTAGTGTGAGTCCTATCAGAGAAGTTTCTGTGTGATGAGTTGCTCATGGGAAGGACCAGAAGGAACAGTTCTCTTGCTATAAGCTTTAATGTGTGAACTGAGGGATGAGATCAGTTTTACTGTCGACACAGTTCCTGTTCTAGGTGTGTATGGATTATAGTGCTTCTCGAGTACTGGGAGGTGGTGAATATATGAGTACACATAGTGATTTCCTGATGAACTGTGGAGTCTTTTCTCTTTTTAGGCAATTATTTTTTCTTCAACTCTGTTTTTCTTCCAACTCTTGTCATAATGTAATTAATTTAGGCATTTGAGAGTGTGTTTGTCTATGAGATTGCTGGAATGGGGGAGTTAAAATGAATTTCCTTGGAACTGAAATAGATTATTTTGTTCATTTCTTTCAGCGTATGTCATTCTGCTGATGTGAAATTCTTGACAGCTTTTCAATTTGGGGGAAAAAAGTGGTCCTGGCTTGCTTTGTTGATTGCTTCTTTGTCCTCAGTCTGTTCGTTAATGAGGAATAGACTAGAGTCTCTGGTCTTAACCTTTGCAGTGTTAGCCCTGATTTCACACCTTAGACACTGCCCAAGACTTGAATAGTGCGCCGAGTCCCAGATACTTGTTTGTACAGTTGGCACAGCTTTGATGAAATGAAAGGGCAAGAACAAAAAAGAACATCCCATCTTTTCCTCCCTAAGAATTCAATTAATTTATACTATAGAGATCATCTAGACGCAGTGGATTCTAAGGAACGCATAAGGCTGGAATGACTTGAATATTTCCGAAAATTAATTTTAGATGAAATGAGTGATGAGCTCTCGTGTTGCTGTTTCTTAAAAAAGTTGTTGCCTCACAAAAGAAGGTAACTGTGAAGAGCCAACATCCAGTGTTGTTGGATGGGGTGCGCGCTAACCTAGTGCAGTCTCCTGTAGCGTAGTGCAAATCACTGTGATCTATGGATAGCTTAAGGTTTAAGGTTTTTAATTGAATGCAGGTGTGGAGTTGTTCCAGGGTATGACTTTTGCAACTTCAACACATTTGTCTCCACCCATTCCCACAACAGCAATTTCACTTTATTAAAGAATCTATCAATTTCATGGACTCTTAGTTTCCGTGGTAACTTAGGACATTTCAGAAAGTCAAGTGAATGGCATGTGATGACAACTGAGTACTTTTATGCTGAAGTGTGTATTTTAATCAGGAATCCACAGTCCCTTTTAAGGCCCACTTCTGATCTCCTAGCGGCCAGGACAAACAGTTGACATTTTGCTCTTTTCCTGTGATTTATAGCCTCTTGATTTACAGTAATGATTTTTAGGTTGCCCTTTCTGCTACCTATGAGGCAAGCCCCATGATAAGTAATGGTGAATGAAGTTCAGCGCAGGACTGTTATGGGCTCCTTGTGTCCTTACTGTGTTTGTGCTCCCCTCTGTGGGAGGCGTTTTCAGAGGCTTTATTAAGTGGCCTGTTTCTATGGCTGGCTGGGGTTCTAGGAGCTCTGGGGTCTGTGCTTGTGATTTGCATGGACTTTAAGGGAAACATGGTTGCCCTCCCTTTGGCTTAAATCATGTTCCTGTTATTTCTTTTAACTGTTAAAAGAAAACACTCACACTAGGAAGCCTCCCACATGGATGAGGGGTTTTCTTTTCTCCATGTAGGCAATTTTTTCCTGAAGCAATGTCTCAAGCTTTTGGTTGGTTTGGTGCTAGAAAAAGAAATGCCTTCTTGTAAGAGAGATGTCATCTTTGTCATTCTTGTCAGTAGTAGCTCATATAGTTACAATCACTCTCTACTATGGCCATTGAAGTAGCTCAGAGATGCCCGCTCCACCCAAGTTCGTTTTGTATGAGCAATGTCTGTGCTCTGGTCTCTGGGAGGATGTTCTCTCAAGTCCTGCCAAGGTCCCTGTGGTTAGCAGAGCCACGGCGTGTTGTTCCTTCACTGCGTACTCAGTATTCCAACATGGTCCGGGAAGTGAGTTTCTGGCTCATCAAATAATATATTTAACGGCAAACTGCCAAGCCTATATCGCATACTATTCATGGATTACATTGTTCAAAAAATTAGAATAAAATATTTTTGCCTCTAAAGTTGCATGGAACCTTTTAAGTGTCTTTGAGACGATTCAGAATGTGAATTTCTTAATTGCAGTATACCAGTTCGTCTCTATAAATACTAATTATCTTTGTAGTACATGTCCAACTGAAGACTCTTCTTCTTTTAATTTCTAATCCATCACAGACAGATACACTGTAAGACATAAAATTATGTGCTGTGGGATATCGCCGCAGTGTCCAACAGCTATAGAGATTCTGAAACATTTAACCTCATTTGCTTTAGTAGTCTTGTAGGCCGGTAAGCAAAGCATTGGCCAGCTGGCACGGGTTAGTAGATGAACCTGTACTAGTTTCCCATAGCTGCTGTAACAGATTACCACAAAGTGAGTAGCTTGACGTAGAAATTTCTTCTCTCATAGTTCTAGAGGCTGAAGTCCAAGATCACAGTGTTGGCCAGGCCGTGCTCCCTCTCAGGTCTTTAGGGGAGAAGCTGTCCTTCCGGTTTTTGTGGCCTCAGGTGTTTCTTGGCTTGTGGCACCATCTCTGGCTCTGTCTTCACGTGGCTCTCTTCCCTGTGTGTCCCCCTGTATCTGTGTCATTGGTTTGCTTCTAAGGACAGCATTAGATTTAGGGCACACCCTAATCTAGTGTATGATCTCATTTTAATTGATTACATCTACAAAGACTGTATTTCCAAATAAAGTTACATTCTGGGGTTCCTGGTGAACATGGATTTGGGGGGAACACTTCACCTCGTTGGAATGGGTCATATGTGAAATCACTGACTGAAGTAGCAGGATAGCAGGCGTATTTAACGGACAGCTGTAAGAGTGACTGTTCACAGAGCCGCTTTGATGATGCATTTGAAAGTTATGGCAATGCAAGTGTAAGTCAAGTTTATATATGTGTAGGTACGAGGGTTGAAAATACACTCACTGTGATCAGTCATGTAAAAGTAGAAAATGTTGGTGTTCCCCCACCCCCTGCTAGTTTTTTATATTGATTTGAGACAGAGAGAGAGAGACAGAGAGAGACACACACAGAGAGAGGGTCATCAATTTGTTGTTCCACCCATTTAGGTGTTCATTGGTTGATGCTCGCATGTGCCCTGATTGGGGACAAACCTGCAATGGTAGCATATCAGAACGATGCTCCAACCAACTGAGCTATCCAGGCAGGGGGAAATTGCTGCCTTTTTATTTCCTATAAACAATGCAGTTTCCTTCATGAACTCTTATCCTGCTGAGAAGGGGAAAACAAAAAACAAAATTGAATTCAGTTCACTGCGGTCAACTCAGTGTGAGCCAAAAATTTAAACAGTTGCGTTAGATAGCTCAGTCTACTGGATGACTCAGTCTTTCAGAATTCTCCTGTGATCCTTCTCTTCAAAGTGGATTCTATTGCTCAGTTTCCCCTTTATTAATAAAACAGCAATGATGCATGCTAAATTATGTCCTTTTGAATCATTCCTTGATCATTACACAGTCTAAAAAAGTGGTAAAACATGATACCCCTGTGTAGTTGAGTTTAAAATCATTGCTCTTATGAAAGGATTAAGGAATAAATTCTTTTGTGCTCTAAGAATAATTTTAGCATGTTTTGTGATTATCATGGACCTTAAGTTTCTGAGTTTAATGTCGGATTTTACCTGGCCAGCATTCTCCCCAGAGATTTAAACCTGGCCTTGGTGTTGGACTAGTCTTTCCCTTTCCCTCTTTATGTGTCGTCCAAGATCTAGAAATGTAGTTTCATGGATTGGAAAAGTGATGAATTGTGTGGAGCGGGTGCACCCCAGCTGCCTGCATGCTCAGCATGGTAGGGTCCTGTCTCCATCCTTTTCTGCTTCACAAGCTGCAGAGTTAAAGGAAAGCCTTTAGGTTGTCTAATAATAGCAGAGTTATGTTTGAGATTACAGCTCAGAACTATCTCAGGCATGTGCTTCTGCTCCCCAGAGGGGAGTGTTCATACTAAAAAACTCAACTCTCCTTCCTCATTGTGAACCCTGGAGCCCATCACAGGCCTCTTTCCAGTTGTCTCGTGTATGTTGTGTATGTAAAAGAATTCCTTAGATTCTTTTCTTGGCAGCATTTGGAAAATAATGTCTGGAATCAGAAACAGATTTGTTATTTCTGTGCTGAAACAAGTGCATTTTTCAAGTTAGCTAGCAAGCGACCATTTGCTCTGGCAGGTTCCCCACCCCTTCTTAAATCCAGTAATAAACTGTCAAGTAAGCATTGAGCAAAGTTTGTGCTATTTTCGTCTTTGATCTGCACATCATTTGAAAAGACTTTAACAACTGAAATGCAAGTGACCCTGAAAATGTTGCATCTGTTTAGATTTTACTACCATGCGTTTAGATTTTGAGTTTTACTTAAACTAGCAGCAGCTTTAGAACTGCAGTCCTGCAAGTCTTCCCTAATTCTTTCCCCTCCTTTCATTTAAAAATTGCATACAATTGTTAGTCAATAACTTACCGCTACCGAGGGGAATTCACACTTGCTCAATCTGCAATTTAAAGTAGCACTTTTAATAAACACACTGGTGATATCATGCATTTTTAAAACTGGCAGGCAAAGCCCTTGAAATTTAATAAACCAAACAAAGCTAGCCCTTTATTTCCTTTGTCTTTCCCTCGAAAACTTTGTCATGCCTTCTAGTTCCCTTTCTTCCTTCCACCGCTAATCAAAATCTTGCTTTTAAATATGTTGCAGTAAAAGCCAGATCACCTTGTTGAATAGATGATTTAATATACACTAGGAGATGCTATCCTTAAGGAACGAAAGAGCAGTTAGCAGAGCCCTGCTGCCTGAAGCGCACGGAGCTGGAGGTCTGCTTGCTTTTGGAGCATGCTCCATGCACGGATAGTGCCTTGGGTTATTTGGCGGGTCTAAATCAAATGAATTACCAAAGCACTGGCAAAAGGTTCAGTTAAATTCTTCATTTTAATATATCCTGTCCCATATTTCACCCATATTTGCTTCCTTTGTTTTGTTGATCTTCGTGTCTCCCTTTTTTAGTTTTTTTCTTTCCTTCTCCTTCCTACTCGCTGGTTGCCCGTTGGGGGAGCTGTGTTATACCTAAACCGGATTGAACTCCCTCTAGTTACAAAGGTGTGATCAGTAGTCTGCACACGCGTCAGTAAGCGTGGTGGTTAATAGGCGAAGGCAGATGGATCAGGGTGATCGAGGCAGCTCACCACTCAGGACGTCCTGTCACCACTGCCAGCCAGGCACAAAGGTGTGCCCCGGTATGTATCTTTCTCCTTTAAATATCAGAAGAAAATACTGCTGAAAACAACCCCAGGGGCTTGAAGCAATTAACTGCTTTTGCATGACTAAACAGCTTGGCAAGATTTTGTATTGGGACTCTGGGTAGGGAGATAGATAGTCGTAAATTTAAAAAAAAAAGTCAATTATTTTATAAAAGCATACGTAGCCCTTGAGTTTGAAATCAGAAGATTTAATTTGACAGGCAATATAATGACAAACTATTTGGTCTGATGTTGACAAGATTCATCCTTCATCTGCTAATTACATGGCATTTATCAGGTTTTGTTAACTTAGATTGGGTTTAGAATTTTTATTGTTATTGTCAAAATGCAGCTAATACTGAGAACCATTGAGACAGATAACCATGCTAACTTGAACTTGGGTTTAATTTGTTGGGGGGCTGGGTGCATCATAAGAGAAATAAATGTGAGCACTCATAGCCACTCTCTCTTCCGAATGTCATATAACAAAAAGGTAAAATTACATCAAGTGAGCTTTAGGAACCATGGGTTGAAATGCGATTTAAGTGAATTTCTATTTAAGTGGAGAATTTTTTTCGAAGGTCGGATTCTATATTATGTTTGTTCTTGAGAAATTTTGCAAGACAGCATTTGAGAGCTAAGGAGAAAAGTCTGTCTTTCAAGGACCAGAAGAGGACATGTACGTTCTTTATTGTTTTATTTCACTGGGTGAAACTGTGCAAGGTTCGTTGTCACTGAAACTTTCAGAGGGAAAGTTTGGGACGGATGCTTCTGTTCTCCCGAGGGAGCTGCTGTTCAGAGCAGGGATGAGGGGAGGGTGGACCACGCCGTCTGAGGGGTGTTCTTAGGACAGGGAGGCAGAGGGCTTTCAAGTTTCTGTTCAGGGCAGTTTCCTGGGAAAGGCAGGAGCCCAAGAGATTCTGGAGTTGCTGGAAGATCCTTGGGGGAAACGGATTCACACCAGAAGTTAAGAGGAGTGACTTTTCTGTTTTCAGACAGAAAAGGTTCCTTGGTGAACAAAAAGGGGGCCTCAGAAAATGCCTTGAGATGAGGTGAGGTGAGGTGAGGTGAGGTGGCAAAAGGAAATGAAGCGGGTTGACACACCTGGCACCCGTGGTACCCCATCTCTCCCCCTTTAGCTGTTTCCTACAGATTTGGGGTTTTGCTTTATCCATATCATTTCCTAGTTTTAAGAGGGCAAAGGGAGTTCTAGTCCTTTTTTTCCTGGAGAAGTGTTGCTGTAAGAAAAATACCCAGGTTTATGCAAAGAGAAGGCCACTATTATCCTTAATTCATATATCTAGACTCATGCAAAATTTGTTGATATTACCAAATACTTCTGAAGTTCATGAAATCTGACCAAAATGTCTTGGGCAAATTTTGCATGCAAGTGTTAATTCACCAGGTATTGGTGGACACCTACCATGTTCCAGGTCCGGCCACGACCCTGGGGATGCATCCCCGGGCCCCTGCCCCTGCCCTTCCCCTGGGGCCCGGGGCCCTTGTGCTCCCAGGACCTCGCTGCTTTCCCGGCCACTTGTGTCCACTTCTGTGGGGTTCTCCTTCCCCAAGATCCAACTTGAGAAGAAAGCAAAGCCGAAGACTTTTTCAAGGTTTCCCTACTAATCATGACTCCAACAACAAAAATAATTGACAGGTTAGTGAAGGGAAGAAGATTTAGTAAGATGCAACTCTGTCTATTCATATAAATTTGAGTAGAAGACTTCCTTGGCTGTGAGAAGACAATCCACCTGATAAAATAACCGAGCATTATATCAACGTTTGTAAGCTTCTGGGCATTTTCTCACAAGTCTGTAGTCATGCTATGTACTTATTTATTAAGTTGTATTTTTCCATTGTAGTTTACGTTCATTATTATTTTGTATTGGTTTCGGGAGCACAACATAGTGGTTTACAAAGTGGGCCCTCTGATGTTTCCAGTGCCCACCCGCCCCACACATGGTTATCACAATATTGTTGACCACATTCCCTGTGCTGTACTTTTCATCTCCGACTGTTTTGTTCCTACCAACCTGTACTTCTCAGTCCCTTCACCTTTGTCACCCGTTCCCCCAAACCTCTCCCCTCTGGCAACCCTCAGTCTCTTCTCTGTATCTCTGTAATACTAACTCAACTTGACCTACGTGCTTCATAAAGCTACTGATTTGACTTCCCTCAGGCTTGTGAAAGTAAAGATTAATGTGTACCATGATTTGTAAATGTGGGGTAACTATACAGTGAGGAAGGTAGATAGACTTCTAGGTTTTTTCATCGCAGCGTATTTATCCCAACTTCTGTGAAGTTTCTGCAATCACAGTCGGACGACCCCACGCAGATGAAGGGAAGGCACAGCCAGTCGCCTAGACTGGCACATGAGCACTGTAGCAGCAGGGGTATTTTGAAAGCTACGGGAGCCAGCGAGAGTGTCCCGATATGTTCCAGCTGCTCCAGCGGAAGCGTTTGTCGCCACAGCAATTGCGACAAAACTGTGCCTTTGGAAATGTTCCTGGTAGAACAAATGCTGGATAAAAACTTAAAACAAGATTTGGACTTCACACATGGTGCCTTTTATAAAATTGTTTTATTATCACGAAATCTATCCCTATCTAGGAATGGATAAATGGATGATCTTATCCTTACAGAGGTGGAAAAGTCCTTATTTTAAGTTGACTGCTGCGGAATTGGTACTGAGCTGTCCTTGAATCGCTGGGGTGTTTTCTTCTCTGTCCTGTCGCAGCTACATTCCTTCTTCTGTCAGTAACTGGCAGCCCATTTGTCACTTCAGAGAGAACTAGCTGGTGAGCTGAAGAGTTGTCCAACTGAATTGTAAGTAAATTACAATGGAGCTTTTAAAAAAGTAGCACGCTCAAAAGATGATGTTCTATGGTCATCTCTCCAAAAATATAGAGTCCATAAGTGCTGAAAGGACTTGAATGCAGATGAGTGATTTTTTCATAGCTATAAGCATGATTTAAACATAAGACATAAGTTTGCTATTTACCTTCACTTTGGGCTTGCGTTTATAAGACTCCTGTAGAGACTGCTTCTTTTCAGTCACTCACTTAGAACATCTAAACAGCTTAAGCATCTGGTGCCTTTTTGCTTCCCACAGAAAATTAATGTTGGTAAGGCAAATATTCTAAATCTTTATTTATATGCATTTTGGCTCATGATAAATTTGGCTGAAAGTGAGTTTGTCTTAGTTACCCCTCACCCTTCCCTTACCTTCATGAAATTGATGAATAGATCCATTGTTGATGTTATCTGCAAAAGATAACGTATCTGCAAAATGGGGGGGGGGGGACTGGAGCCCCCAAAATACATGAGATTCCTTGGGCACACGACATACCAAAGGGCTCTCCCAGACAGCTACTTTGGACTGTGTTTGACTAGGTTCTCTTTAAATCCCTTTTCCCTCATTGCACCATGGGAAAGTGACCTTCATGCTCTGCAGGTGAAGAGCAGCTACTGGTGTCTGTCTCCCGCTCTGTGTGAGGTCTACAATTAGGTCAGACTGTATGGATAATCCTGGAGGGAAGTGAGAGAACAGGCTTCTCTCTGCCAAAGCAGTGCTTCCCGCACCGACACTGAGAATTGTCACTCTCAAGCTAAGAGAATTCTCCTCTGTCAAGAGTCCTTAGCTGAATCTAATCTTTGCGATATACTGATACTTCTTGAATTTCTATCTCCAGCAGAGACCTCTCCTCTAAAGTTTAAATATGAATATCCAGCTGCCTACTCCACATTTCCGACTGGATGTCTAATAGACTTCATGAGCATATCAAAACTCCTCCCCTCCCCGCCCACCTTTGCCGCCCCGTCCTGTCCCACTGTGGTCTTCCTCATTTCAGTAGGTGGCAAATCCATCTTTCCAGTTGCTTGAACCAAAAATCTCAAAGTCATATGACTCATTTTCCTCTCACAACCCCTTTTTAATGTGTTAAAAGAGTCTATCAACTCATTTTTTTAAATCTTTTCCAGGATATGACTCCCTCTCACCACCGCCCCTGCCACCTTCTTGCCTGGGTCTTACCTGGACTGCTCTCATAGCTTACCTGTACAGCCTGCTTTCAACGCAGCAGCCAGAGGGAACCTGTGAAAACACAAGTGAGAGAGATCATGCCACCATTTTGCTCAAAACTCCATTTTACTCAGAGTAAAATCTCAAGTCTTGGCAATGTATCTTTTATTTGGGGGTGTCTGTCACAGGCCAAAGCTAAACCACAGAGGAGAAGGGAATGTTGTCTATGCCACAGAACTCAGAGCTTTGTCAAATCCTGGAGTCGGGCAGAAAGCAAAAGGCTTCCCTGTGAAACTCCAGTCCCACGTGAGTCGTGTTCTCATTGCATGCGCATACAAGGTATGGTCTTTAATGAGACTCTTCCATCTTTTGTGCCGTGGGAATGAAGACCGTCCTATTCTATGTCATTTTGCCATTAAAGGTAGCAATCTGCATACTTAACTAGCTACTGTGCTGTACCTTTAGTCTTTATTAAATAATTTTGATAAGAGAGTTTCTGTCGGAATTTTAGGAAATTGATTCCCATGGCTTTTATGATAGGACAAAACAGTAGGGAGCCTATTCAAATTAGAAAGCTAACTTACATGTTTAATAAGCCGCTCAGTTTTTATTCTTATGCATACATAGATTTTGCTGAGCTTCGCTGTGTTATAAGGAATAGCAAACAGTTCTCCCCTGAAAAGTGCAGGGTATTTTACTTTTTCATAGTACCCTGACGTTTTCTTTCGTGGAATTAATGAAATGGATGGCAGGATCTGAGCCCACCCCCACCCCTCCTTGAGTGGGACTTGAATGTTCTCCACGTACTTCCTATTATGTGTGGTAGTGATGAGTTCTAGATTCAAGGTCCTTGAGGGCATAGCTCATTGATGCCACCAAGAAGGAATTCTTTAATATTTGTGGATTGAAGGACTGAAATGTAATATTTAACCTAGTTCAGGCGAAAATGACTTTAGCTATCGGTCTCTGTGAAAATAAATAGACTTTTTTGAGGAGAGCTTAAAATATAAAAGTAAAGTTTTCTACTTTCAACGGGACCGAAAATATGCAGGCAGTAAGCAGAGCAAGAGAGATTTTTAACTTTTGGAGTTCTATTTTCTATAGCAACCAGATAGAAAAATCTAATGCAACAACTTCAGTCCTTAATGGCTTGTAAGAGGGGGAAGTTGATCGAAAAGGAGGGGAAGGTGGATGTGCTTTCAGAAATCCAAACATTCAGAACAAGGGAGTCTAGGCTAAGTGGCGACAGGTGGGATGGGGGAGGTGCACTTCTCAGGTACCTTCTTAGTCTCTGAAGTGGCAGGTCACCACCAGGGAAATGGCCAGGTACCCACTGGCTCCTCTCAGCACCTGGCTGGAGTGGTTTTATTTCTCTTGACTAAGTAACTCCTCAATTACTCACCCAGGAGAAACACACTCTTTATGCACCTTTTTCCCTCTTGGGTTTTCAATTAAACACACACACGTCACACACCCCCTCTAATGCATAGTTTGATGAGTGGGCAATTGAGCATAAACAAAAATATAATAATAAAAGTGATAAAATTATCTATAGAAATATGGGATTATTTTCTCCGCGCAAACCATTATTTAAACATGTGAGTTTTTTGATTTCTATAGAAATTTTATTCCATTTGATCTTCCCATTCCTGGTTCTAAAATTTAAGATCCACTGGATTATTTTCTACTGTATTCATTTCATGCTATTTCCATTGCAACTCTTGTTCCCCATTTTCTCTTTAAATATGCTTTCAATTCGGTCGCTATGTTTTTCTGTCCGTATTAGGCACTATGAGAACAAACTGGTTATTATTCAGGACCTTATGTCAGAGTATGCCTGGAGGTGCTCTATTAATACCTGTTGAGTGATTGCATGCTTAGCAGCATTAGGGACTTTATTCTGTCTCCTTTGTCTCTCTGAACTGTTATAGTTATTAAAAGTTATAGGCACTTTGACCTGTAGGTTGTCTTTTTCAACTCAAAAAATGCATATGATGGGCCCATCATTTAATGGCCAGTTGAGTTCTTACTAAAATGCACATGCGGGATGATGAGCCTGAAATCTTCATGATGTGGTTAACTGTGAGTGAAATTTCTGCATGAGAAGCAGAAAGGCCCTTCACCTAGGAATCAGAGAGAGTTTCTGCCCCTGGGTCCACCATTTACTAAGTTGGAGGAAGCCCCTGGACCACTCTGAGCCATTTCCCCCTCTAATAAATATAAGTGACTGCCCTGCCTACTAGACACGGTGGCTTTGGGGGGAATCATGAGGTAAGGTGCCCCGAATGTGGCAGGAAGCTGTGGATCCTCGCTGCCTCCTCCTCTCCCCTTCTCTTACACTTCCTGTCAATTCCATCTCCTTAACGACTTCAGGAACCCATCTTTCTTCTCCGCTCCCTGGGCCAGCACTGCCTTAATATGGGGACTAGTAGCATTTTATATTTTTATTGGCTCATCAGCCTCCTAACTCCCTGAATCTAGGCTAATTGCTCTCTAATCCCTTCTCCAAACTCTATCCAAAATGTGAAGAACAGACCTCATCGTGTTTCTTCCTGGGTGAACACTCTTCATTCCCCACCCTCAACCCCCACCGTCCTATTACCTTTAGGATCAAGTTAACTCCTTTAACGTAACACAGAGGAACCCTTCTTGAAGGCGTGCCTCCCAGTCTTCCTCTTCAGCCTCAGTTTTCACTAGCCTCTTCCCCATCTGCATCCACTTTAGTTCGTCCTTCTTTGCATGTGCCAGGACCCTCAGCTTAGAGTGAATACCTGTTTCTCCCCTCTTCTACGGAACATTTAGATTTGACCAGCATGACTCGGTTCAGATGTTCCCTTCTTTTGGAAGCCCTCCACACCAAATATTTCAAAGCCGCCGTTGCACCCCTCTTCCGTGCCCCTCCCAGGGCCACACAGCTGTCTGTTTTCTCTCGCACTAGGCAGTAGGAACCTAGAAGGCAGGGAGTGCGTGTTCTTCCTTATCCTGCCAAGAATCACATAAATGTTGGTTGAATTTTTCATTAATATTTGAAAAAATATGAGGACAAATTCTGATGTATCATTCAGCTTAGTTTTGGAGACAAAAGAAAAAGTATTCAATGTTACCCTGCCCTTGCATAAAGTTTTAAAAACTGTTCCACACCTAGAAATTCTTTGAGTCATGCCAGCTATTCTAAGAAATGTCTAAATAGTTGAAATGCACAATGAATTTCAAGTAACATTATTTGTCTTGGGAAAAGCAACTATGCCCAGAAATCCTACGATAATTCAGTTTTATCTGGGAAACTGTTTGGGATGCAGGGCCACAATGTTCTGTAGTAGTAAATGACGTGGATATTGTCAACCAAAGCAAGGTATTCAGGACAAGGGCTGTAGTATTTATTGCCTGGAATGGTGGTGCACACCAAAAACATGAATCCACTCAAGAAAAGCACAGGTAAACAATTCAATGATTAATTCACGATTGATTATCAAGGCAAAATGGTCTTTTTGAGGAATTTTGGTCATTTTGAGGAATAACGATGTTTGCTGAATTGAGGAATCCAAATAATGGAAAATATAACTTCTCCACTTTACCAACTGTGATAGTCAGAATTTTGGCTCCCGTGACTTTCAGCCCGTCATCACACCTGTCAATATGTTACACTATACACACAAGGACTTTGCAGATGTACTTAAGGTTACTGCACAGTGACTGTCATAACCGGATTAGCCTGGCTTACCCAGGTGGGGTTAATGTGATTACACAGGTCTTTAAGAGCTAAGCTTTCTCCTAGCAGATGGCAAAGGGGAAGTTGGAGAGATTCTAAGGGTGAGAAGGACTCATCGCTGCCTTAAAGATGGAGAGAGCCACTAGGGAACTAAGGAGGAACTGAGTTCTGCCAAAAATCTGAATAATCGTGGCACCAAATTTTCCTCCACAGCCTCCAGATAAAAGCCCAGGCCAGCCAACACCTTGATTGAGGCCTGAGAGACCCTAAGCAGAGAACCCCGCCAAAGCTGCTGGCCTGGGGGCCCAATGAACTGTGAGATGATAAATGGGCACTGTTTTAAGATGCTCACTTCATGGTAATTTGTTGCAGAAGCAGCAGAAAACTACTCCACCAACACAACAAAATGAAAAAATGGAATTGGGACACAGGAATCTTCGGGTTTGGGAACCTTTCTTTTAGGAAGACTTGGTTTCCAGTGTACCTTAATATTGAATGCACTGTGTCTGACAAACACTCAGATTGAATTCCCTTTGCAGCAGTTGTAAAAGGTCTTTATTTCTGGCAGGTCCATGATCTTTCCCTGACCTCTGGAATGTCATAGTTGACCCAAGGCATGCCTCTGAGTGTGTCTCAGACTTCTTGGGGCTCCAGTGGAAAAATCAACCAAGGGATCTTTCATTATTATATGCTGACTTTGTGCGGGAAAGATTAACAATAATAAATTGGAGAAATGAAGATTGTTTTTGGTAGTAGAATATCAAAGGCTCATTCTTGGTTTTTCCAAGTGTTGTGTAAAAGCAGGACATTTGAGATGCTGACTTCTTTTTAGCACTGTTTTTCTAATGTTACCTTTATGAGAGCCATTCTCTTTGTCAAAGGCCTCCTCAAACCCCAAATGCTTGAAATACAGTAATCTTTTGTTAATGAAAAGATGATTTGCTATTGGTTTCATGTAAGGAGTACTGTACTCCCATTGTAGTTCTAAAGGCATTTATTTTAGTCGTGGTGTGCAGGACAAAGACTTAAGTTGGAGCTGTGCTTTGCCAATGTGGTGAATTTGGCCATATTAAACATTGAACAGTTGACTTAGTATCAAAATAGAAAACAATTGTGTCCGAATAAGGTGATTGATAATAGCAGAGTCAGAAATTAATGGAGTTGGTAACATACTTAATCACTTACCTTTGTGGAAATTGACTATTGCCAACATCTTTTTTGAGGACAAATCGTGAATTACAACATTATTTTTTCTCAAAACACAAAATAACAAGCTCATAGGTAACTTCTTGAATGACTAGTCAAAGAATGAAAATTAGACAGGCTACTGACTTGATGATGTACCATCACCACTGCCATGAAAATTAAAAAACCTGGTGCTTTTTTTTTTTTTTTGGCTTGCTTTGGTTATTTTATACATATAATGAATTTGAGATATAATCCTTATTTTAGAAATGAGAGTTTCATTTGACCCACTGCACTTATTTCATCATCCAGGTGTTGTCTACATTTTCTTGTTTTATAGCCAATCTCTTTTCTTTGTCTCAGCATATTTATTTTCTCAAAGGAAACATTTACTTAGGATGAGCAAACCTGCCGTGGTGTTTGATGGCCAGGGTGGCTGCTGAGTCTTCCCCGTCCCTTTCCTTTCTTCCTTGATCCGAACACCTGGCACAGTTGTTCCCTCAGCTCTGCTTTGCTTTTTTTCCTGCTGAATGTGTCCTCATCCCTTCCTCCTGACTAGGAAGTGGCTCTGCACGTTTCGCCACTGTCCTTTACTTCTCTGTTATTCCACTTCTCTGAGTATTAAGACTATATTTTTGAAGTAATGCAAGAAACAAAATCTTGATATTTTAAGCTTCTCATGTAATCATCTGAAGTTATATTTACTTAAAGGCCTTATAATTATGCCAAATAACTTGCTTTTTCTTCATAATCTTATCATCTGCTTCCTACATATGCTCTTTACCAGTTGGTTCCCAATAAATTCCAAAATATGAATTGGAAAACTGTCCGTGTACCTCAGAGGAGGAATAGACGAGGCATAAATAAGAAGGAAGGTTTGGCTTCCAGCTCACAGCTCTTGTGTGGGGCTTTCAAACCACGGATGACTTGGTCTGCTGGCTGGTGCAACTCTGTGATGATGGGGCAGGTCACTTACCTTCCCTGGGTCTCAGCTCTGTCATCTCTAATCACAAGAATTTCATGAACTTTCAGTGGGATAATGCCTGCAAATCTGGACTGGAACCTGGCTAGACCCGGTAACTGTTCACTGCCAGGTTTCTCGCTGTCATTTGTGTGTGTTAAATGCTCCATAGGCTCTGTGCCTCTGAAGGGCATTTGTCATACTGCAGCAACCCAGAGGGTCTTCTCACTTTGGGTTTCAGTTCCCTAAGTGGGCGGGGAAGGGCTGTAGAGGGTGCCCACTCCTTCCTCCCATTCACACGTAAGCGCCGGTCAGCCCGTGCCTGCCCACCGCTGGTCCCGCACCACTGAACCTACCAGTTCTCCCAAGCCATAAGTTCAGCTGCTGTTCTTGTATGTAAATGAGGGGATTTGTGTCCATGGCATCACAAGCCTGATAAGCCTTACTCTTTTGTCACTTCAGATTAAGATGAAAAGAAAGGAAAGAAACTTCTATTTTACACTTTTGCCTTTTCCGTGGCAGTATCCCAGTTTGCTTTTTGTGTGCAAAATGAGAATAATCCTCTAAAGGTCTATATGGTCTTTGGGGTTCCATAGTTTTCTTTTTTCTGTGTATTTAACTTCAATTTCCAAAATACATGTTTCAAAAGAAATCGTTATCTGTACAGAATTCAGGGCAGCCTCATGGTATTGGCTTGGCCTCAGATGCCAGTGAGGATGAAGAAGAGGCAACGAAGAGGATGACATGATCTGTGGGCTGGTTCTACAGCCGGCTTGGTTTACTTGCTCGTCTCAACACGGCAGAGCAAAGACAAGCTAACGTTACCCCCGTGACAGGATGTGTTCCCTTTTTAAAGCATATCCAGGTGCAAAGAACAAGAATAGAGTCTGGAAGATTTTCAGAAACGTACCAAGCATGACAGACTTCTTATGGATACTATCGAGATGGGTTTTATTCAACTTAAGACCATGTGTCAGTTGATTTTAAACTTTATTAATTGGTATTGCAGCTAAAAAAAAATATAAGGAAACCATACAAAAGCAGACTCTTTGGAAAATAATGACACGGAGAAAGTTAAGTTTCAAAACTGATGGGATGTAGCCAAAATTGCATGAAGAGGAAAATTAGTAAACTTACATATTTTTTTAAAGTTATTTATTTATTTATTTTCAGAGAGTGGGAAGGGAGGGAGAAAGAGAGGGAGAGAAACATCAGTGTGTGGTTGCCTCTCGTGTGGCGTCCACTGGGGACCTGGCCCACAACCCAGCATGCTGGGAATCGAACTGGCAACCCTTTGATTCGCAGCCTGCGCTCAATCCACTGAAACGTATTTTTATTTTTAAACAAGAAAAGAATAAAAATCAAGCTCTGACTCAAGACAACTATGAGGAACATAGTTATTGAGAAACGTAGTACAAATAAGAAAAAGACACACTCACTGGAATGTGTTTCATACATTACAGGTGTTCTGGCTAACGGGGAGGGTGGGGAAGGGCACACAGAAGGAGAGAGACAGCTGGGGGCTGTATATGGCAAAACACGGTGTTTTCACATGGTGACTTGGGAACTCAGGAGAACATTTGAAATTTTATTTTTAATCTTGGAATCATTTTGGCCAAATATTTTCGGATCATATCCCGCAGTATTCTTCAGCACCAGTTGCCCTTAGAGCTCCCTTGCATTCCCTCATGCAGCAGCCCAGCTAACCTCAATTTTTATTTTATTTTTTTGTGTCGTTGCAATAGTACAGCTATGGTCTTCTATCTTCTCAGTTTGGGTGCATTAAACAGGGAATGACTAGGACTGAATCCTTGCTGTTCTGAAAGGCCAGCAGCATTCTGTCTTTTATCTATATCACATAATTCTGTACCCGAAATAGAACTTAGAGCTCAGCGGGTGCAAGTCCGTCATTACAAGTGGGAAAAGTGGAGCCCCAGAGACACTACGGCTGCAGGTCTCACACGGCGAGGTGAGGACTAGCAATTGCAGCTTGTGACCGGCGGCTCCTCCGTCTCCACTTTGCTTTGTAGCCTGCCCAGTTACTTCCTGTGTGCGCCGAGCCTTTCAAGACCCTTGCAGTCCGTTTTCTCTTTAGTTCTCAGTCCGTGAAGTTTGACAAGCCCGACTTCGTTATTCAGACGATTTTCCAAGACAAGGACTTAGTGTATTTCTTATATCGAAGAATGACCGTGCGATAATTTTTGATCTATCCTTCAGTATTTTAAAATTCTGTTTTTACCTGAATGCCCATTTGCTGTAGGAGAAACCCTTTCAGTCATTCTGCTGGTCTTTTCTCTTTGGAAAACTTCTTGATGTATCTACTGAAGCTAAATCCACACATGCCTTGTGAACCGGCAAGTTCCCAGCTAGGAAGATACCTGACACGAAGGTATAAACCTGTTCACCAAATGGCATGGATGAGACTGTAAATTCCTGCGCTCTTCAGAAAGGCCTCAAATTAGGAAAAAAACAAAGATCCATTAAGAATGCAATAAATAAGTAATTATATTACCATACAGCAATAGTAAGCAAATACTGCTGCTACATACAGCCGCATACAGACCCTCACAAACATAATGTGGAGTGAAATAAGCCGAATGCAGCAGAGTGCGATTCCAGTCATAAAACTAAAAACCAGGCAAAGCTAGTGTCTGGTGATTGAGGTGATTGTGTCAGGGTACTGGCTGCCTTTTGGGGTGGGGAGCCAGTAACCATCTATATCTTGATCTGGATACTGGTCACATGGGTGTTCGCATTTCACGGAGCTGCACACTTATAATTTGTGCACTTTTCTGTACCCAATAAAAGGTGTACTTAAAATCCAGACTTAATTTTAGCTCTTAGTTCTCTCGCTTTGTGGGAGTGTATGTGATGCTCAGCTCTCTGTCTGCTTCACTAGGTGCTCAGGCCCACCATAGCTGTTCCCAGAGTCCTGTGGAATGCTGGGTAGTTAGGAAGGAGCCTCCCACATCCTAGACTGGGTTTGAATTCATACTTTACCCCTTGGAAGCTCATACAACCTTTGAAAATTACTTAGATTCATCCTGATCTCCATTTCCTCAATGTGAAGAATGGGTATAGGAACAGCTCAAACACCTCAAGGCTGTGATATGAGTTAAATGAGATAGTGGACATGAAATGCTCAGTTCACAGTAAACACTATGACTGCTAGCTATTATTTTTATTTTATTTCCATAAAGACAGTTCTGTGCTTATAAAATGCAAAGCAGTCTTGCCATTTGGCACCAGGCTGGACCTACAGCATAGACACGGTTTGGGCTCCCTGTTTTAAATCCTTAGAGAAGGCTTCCTAGTCTCAGTTACTTATCTCTTCCAGGACTTCCTAGTCATGATGACTCCGTATCAGCAAACCAATGAAGAATTCCCCTGTCTCACTCCACTGTCTCCTGTCCTTGGAGCTGTTTGCTCCAGCCTTTTTATCTTGAACTGTTCTCATTAATCCGCTGCCTCTCCCATCCCCCGCCCCTCGGTTATTTCTTTCTTCATAAATATTTTTTAAAAATGCTGGGTGGGCTGTAGACTCTGTGGACCTGGCTTTCTGTAATTTCTCTGGTGAGCCCAAATGAGTGATTCTTCTCAGGAATGTTCTGGAACCTGAATCTAGTCATTGTTCATTGGTGGGAAGATTATGATTGCGACAGTTGTACAGAGAGATTATGAAAGGGTGAAGATAGGGTGGAGGCTTTTTTTTTTTTTTGATTAATGAAACTCATTAATTTAGGAAACAATTCCCGGCCTTTCTGCCTGAAGATTATTCTTATTCATTAGCCCAAATTGTTGCATCTTGTTTTGTAATGTGAATCTAAAAAAGGCTTTTCAGTAACCTGTGCACTCAGAAACAAATTAAGAGGGCCTGAAGAGGAACAAACCAAACAACATTTTTTGAAAAAGGAAGGTACAATGACTTATTTCAGTTTTTGAAATTACTTTCTTGACCTCACATATCCTTCACTGCCAACCCATTTTTCTGTGTATCTTTAGGGTAAAACGTGTTAATCAAGCAGGTGGTGTCCGTGCGATCTCCGCACCTGCCCTCCTCCTCTTCACCTTTTCATGCCTCTGCGTCGGCTTTCCCATCCTCCACCGTGCTGTGCGTTCTCCTCGGGGATAATAACAGCTTCTGTCTCTGCCTTGTTTAATTTACAAGCCTGTTCTGTGAAGTTGACCACTCTTCCCCACCCCCCGATATTGGCTTGGCCATGAAGTCCGTATAGTAAGAGATACATTTTTTCGTTTTCACCATTCACTTTATTGATTTGGATATTTTGAATATGCCAGCTACCCCCTGTGTGATATAATGTTGATGGCTCTTCATTGATGTCTCGATTTGATTGCTATAATTTCAACTGGTCTACCTGACCGTGGAGCATTGTCCAGAGAGGACTCTCCAGCATGAAACTTCGTAACCACTTTCGACGTGTTCGATCAGTCACAGCATTTTCTCTGTACACTGCACAAATCTTTTTTGAGGGTTTCAGTTGTGGTTTTACCTTTTGTGAAATAATAAAGCATAATATGCCGAAAATGTGACGTATTTTCTTACATCTTCAATATTAAAATGGCTACACAAAAATTCACCGATTTTGATGTTTTTTAAATGCACGCTGATATGACAGCTGTCCCAATACAATCTAACAAAATTGTTTTGAATGAAGTTAATGGTAACTAAGCGCTACTTGAGCCTTAGTTGTCTTTTCAGAAAAACTAAACGAACTTTTTGGCCAACTCAATGTTTCCTCAGTTGCTCTTTGTCTTTCTAACCCAGAGACTTAAGCTTTAGTCCTCTATTCTCTTCTCTACCTGCCTTCTTTCTCTAAATGCTCTCATGCGGTGGTTTTGAACTTCCAATATGCTTATTTCCAAGTTGTATTTAATCTCCAGCTCTGGCCTCTCCTCTGAGCTGCAGAATCACCTGCCCCTACCCTTGTGAAATTTTCACTTGCACACCCAACAGATGGCCCCCATGTAACATGTCCTGATTTTTTCTCTTCCAACCACTCCTCCTCCAGGGTTTCCCACCTCAATAAATGGTGTCACCAGTCTCCGCCCAGGCACCTGATGGAAAAAAAACTAGAGTTACCTCTGATTCCTCCCTTTCTTTTCATCTCACATTTAATCTTCTGTTCTGTCTCCAAAATATATCCAGACTCTTCCTATTTCTTTTTCCACACTAGTTCAAGCACCCATCACTTCGTGCAAGTTCACGATAATAGCTCCCTACTGCTGTCTGCTCATACACAGTCTGTTCTTTACACAGTGTTCAGAGGGGTCTGGTTGAAGCTCATGTATTTGTTTCAAGAAATTGAACTCAGGGTGGAAATGGCCAGCTCTTCACTCAGGCTCTGCCACAGACAGGTAGCTCTGACATGTGTCTTTTTTAAAGATAGACCGTTTCAGTAGTATAAATTTGAAGTACAGAATTGCTAACCCGCACTCTCTGAATCCTGAGACGGAGGGCATAGGAAGTAGGCCAGTGTAAGTATTCTGGATCTCTCATCCGACTGTGCTGCCAGAGACCCCTGGCTGTATGTGGAGGAGACTCCTTTCTGATGCACGAGGAAAAACGAGCACCAGATTACAACCTAGAGACACTGCGCTTGTTTTCAAAGATTGCTTGAGAAGTTTTCTCCTGCACCCCTGCTGATCTTCTGATAGGGTCTGTTTATCATGGACAGTAGAAAAAAATCTTGTATAAATGTCATATTTACCTTGTAAAATTAAATTATTTATGTATAGAGATGGCAGCACATTACTTTCTGCACCCAAAAGGATAGGTCTGTGGTTTTTCTTTTTAAACTGGCTAGGGACATTAATATTCATGCTTTTATTATGATATCTGGATGTTTATGAAGAAATATTTTTAAGTAATGAGATACATAGAAATTCCACTCAATTGCATTTGTTTCTTGATAAAACTTTTTAAAAGTCTTTACCAAAGAAAAATTGGATAGCAGAATAGAATTTTTGAAGGTTAAGTTTCTATTTGAACTATTACCACAAATTATACTTTGAAAAGATACTCTGAACATAATATATGCATGGCAAATCATTCTTTTCCTGCCTCACTCAGAGAAGGCTTGCTTGTGCAGTTGTGCTGAGAAAAATTATATTTTCTCAATAGATGCTTACCTGTGGGATGTTTCATTCTTCAGTGGCATTTTGGAATGTTTAATTATTGGAGTTACTATGTCATTGCCTAGTTATTCATTGTCTTCTCCATGAGAACATATTATGTAATAGAGAATTAAGGCCAAACATAAACTCTTCTCATCTTTCCCCAATTCTAGTTACATAAAATAATTGGAAAAGTAATTTTACTGAATTTTTTCTTTTAATTTTTAAGTCAGGTTGGAGTATTCTGGTTTCCTGAAAGTCATTCCTGTAATCCTTACTTCTACTGCCATTATTTTTCTTATGTGAATTTGAGCATGTCTTTTAAAAACCTGCTATAAACTTTTTAGTTCTCAAGAAGGGGATCCCCGTCCATGGAAAGAAGCCACTGCTAGACTGTGTTGAGTTGAAACACTTAGTAGGTGACAGTGTTGAATATTACTTGGTGAGTTCCTGTGGCCCAATGATGCAATTTAAATAAAATAATTATCTTTCTCAGCTTCTAATTCAAGAAGTTCAGATATATTTCTGGATTTGAGTGGAAACAGATAAGATGCTACAAATCCCAATTGATTTTGGACCATATTAGTGATTGTTCTTCCTGAAGAACTTGGCTGCAAATCCTGCAGCAAGTTCTGTCATTGGCTTACTAAACTTCCATCTACTCCCTGTCTGGCCTGACTTCCTTCTTAGCTAAGCTAATGCCTTTACTTCTCAGACTCCCTTGCAGCTAGAGTTCAAGTAAGTAACCTAGGCTCTGTGGCCCAAACCTACTTGTTGAATTTGGATGCCAAACCCGAGGAATGTTAGGCATTAGCTCATAGGTTGTTTGGATCTACTGCTAAGCCTGGCAGCACCGGCCACTTGCTTATCTGTCATTGGCTCCTTTAGACACTTGGCATCCAGACGTGCATAAGATCAGTGGTGACCAGCAGGTGGCAGCAGCAGCAGTGTTTCACTGTGACAGCTTGGCTCTGTGGATTGTAAACATACTCTAGCCCTCCTGAAGATTCTGAAAGGTCCTTAATAAATCCTCTTTGCTCCATACTGGAATGAGTAGATCCTGTTGTTTGCATCTGAGTGTTCTGGTATTGTTTTCACAACTGCTTTAATAAGGTATGGGTCATCTTGTTTCAGTTACCTAGGGTTCACTGATTAATGCACGGTGGTTAGATGTTTTTGTGTGTTCTTTATCAGAATTTATGCCCTATTTCAGACTCATATGTAATGAAGATTGGGGGTGAGTCAGCCTTTAAAAAATAAATACAGAGAATGTGTTATTTTTCACTTGTGGGCTTTGGTCATGGCCACACAGTTCATGCAAACCCCAGTCTTAGAAGAAAAATTAGTCTGTAAAAGTAGGAAATAATCAGGAGCTAAACTATGCACTCAGAATTGCCCAACAACATGAAATTGAACGACTGGTGAGACTAGAGGCTAACCCGAGTCAGCAGGTGACTGACCGCATCCTACCCCCTGGACAGCTGCTGTCTTACCTGAAACAGACGACACATGTAAGAGAGGAGGGAAGGTTAGGCGTGGGAGTAATCATTAACATAAGGAGGACAGTCTGTCTTCATTCCTTCTTTCAACATTAGTTTACCTTGGATTTGTAGAAGTTGCCTACTTTTTCCATTCACCGTTCCTTTGCCTCTAAAATTTCTTTTAAACCACCGATTGTTGTCTCACATGAAAACTTTTGGTGTTTAATCATTACTAACTGAGTGAGGTCTCACCCTTTGGACTTGATAGGCAAAGTTCCTCACAACTGGTCCTGAGCGACTCTCCCAGCCCCGTCTCCCAGCACCAGCCCCGCACACCCCATGTTGTCACCCTGTCGGGACAGCCGATGGTCTCAGACAGGTTCAGCTGCAGGCAGTGACATAAGCAGAAGGATTTAACACAGGGTGTGTGGGACTGACAGGACGATTGGAAAAGCTTGGGAGATAGGGGAAACTGAACTCCCAGGAATGACTCACAAAGCAGCCCCTCTGAACTAGCTCATGAAAGGAGCTGTTATCAACGTTGCAGTCAGCAGGCTGGCCCCCAGGTTTCGACTCCAAGACCACACTGCTTCATATGTGTACTGTACCAGCAAAATGATGTCCACCTACCCTGCCTGTCACCCCCACAAGACTAGGGACTGGACACGGACTTCAGTTGCCACTTCTACCGAAATACCTCATCCGTTAGACTCAGCAGCAGGAGTGCAGACTCCAGTCCTCAGCCAAGTTCACCAGGTGCACCACCTTGCAAATCAGAAGGCCCAGGGGGAAGGGAGTCTGGGAAATGTGATTTCCAGCTAACAGCCACCCGCACCCAGTGCGCTCTACAAGGCTGTTTGGGGCTGGGAGAGGCAACGTGAACCATCCGTTATACACATGCCTCCGTACTCGCAGCACACGGAGGACTCGTTCTCTTTTTTGTGCTGCTGCTCTTGCTCTTTTATCTCGTTGGAATGTGTTTCATATCCTTCTCCATCCAGCAAACGCTTTTTCACCCATCAGGGTCCAGCTCACACGCCATCTCCTTGTTCATGTTTTCTCTGATATTTCCTTCCAGCCCCCATTAGAGAGCACCCTCTGTTTTAAAATGTGTTTTATCATCAGTTGATTGTATCTGTCTTCTTCCATCCAATGGCATTCCTTACAAGCAAGGAGTAGATTATTTATTCATTCATTTTGTCATTCAACCAACAAGCTTACTGGTGATTCCAAAGCCAATAAAGTCTGGGTTCCTGTCCTCAAGGAGTGAAGGTCCTAGTAGGAGAAACAGATAAACACAATTATCGGGGGGATAAGCCACAGTGGAGTGGATAGCACACTCAGCTGGAGAGGGCACGGGAGATGAAAAGGTCAGGGAAGGCTTTCCAAGACAAGGTTGTCTTCGACTCAGCATCTTCAGTGCCTAGAGTAGTACTTGGAGAGTAATGTCTTTCACAAACAAGTCAAGGCTGGAAGTAAGTGATTTTTTTGAATGAACTTCTTTCTGTAGCTAAAAGCTCTCTACCAGTACTGTAATGCTTTAACATTACTTAGTCTTTAATACCATTGAACAAAGCTAATTTCTGTAGAGCTCATTTTGTTTAAACTGTTTGTTTTCTTCCTGTAACTCATCCTTTTAATAATATTAATTGCATGCTTACTGAGTATCAGACCTGGTGCTTATCCCCTAGATTCTGTGGATCCAGTGAGCCAAGGCCTCAGTTCTGTGGTCTGTATTGTTTCTAGTGGGAGATAAACACTAAACAGGTAGCTATGCAAACACAAGTGGCAGCCTGCAGAGGAAAAGTGCAGGCTTCAATGAGAGAAGCAGGAGAGGTGTAAAGGGGGTCAGAGGGCCAGGAGAGGTTGGAATGCCTGAAGACTGGACAGTACTGGGAAGGGAGCAGGGCAGAGAGGTCTGCAGGTTCTCCTGTCTCCCCCTGCCTCCCTTTTAAAGTAACAACCAAAAGTTTTTTCCTTCAGCTGTTACTTCCCCCTTTGTCCACCAGCTCCTGTAATCATTTGACTGGCAATACACTTATATTCAAGAAAATAAACTCAACTTCAAAATACAGGGAAGCTTTTCAAAAAATGACTTGCATGCATGAGGTTGAAATAGCCATTATCTGTGTGGAAATTTTTGCTTAGTATTTGCATGTCTTAAGGAAAATTTTTGTAGAGATTAGACAGTTATGTCCTCATAAGACAAATGCTTTTAAATTCTCTGGTCTTTCCCTCCCTCATCCATTTCATAAAGGTGGGTGCTCATCCCTTTTCTTTGAAAGTGCCTGTCACTGTTACATGACGTCCCACTGTATCAAATTGCGGACTGTGTGGCCCCAAGGTTGGCACTGTGCAAAGTCAATGTGGGGATTTGGCTCTGGCCCTCCAGGTGCTTACAAAAATATCCGGGGGGGGGGGCTAGCCATGTGTAAAAGACACAAAGCGTTAAGCCAAGCAATTCCAAACAAACATTTAAATTAACCTAAGAATGGATAATGATGCTAGAACATGAAAAGATTGGGGATACATGCATTTTCTTAGGAAAGCAGGAAGGAAATAAATTTCTTGTGGAGAGTGGAGGTGACTCTAGGGAAAGGCCATCTAGACAGGGCAGGCTGAGGGGAGTTAGCTGATCCTGCTTTCATCACTGTGGGAATCTTCTGAGACCGGCCGGTCGCCATTTGTATGGACCCGAGAAGAATTTACAGGCCACTGCGGAAAGCACTTCTCTGCCCCCGGACTTCCAAATGATGCTCTTTGCCACTGTGATGGTTTCGGGACATGCTACACATTTTACTTCTCTCTGAATGAAGCATTCACATTGCCATTCACCATGTCTACTTGGGGGCGCATTGTAAGTCGGATCATACAAGAAGCTGTTTGTGGCGTTCAGCAGCTGCAGAGAGAAGGGGCCGTTTGGGGGAAAGGGGCTGTTGGGGTTAAACACAACTGACGTGAAGCTGGAAAGTTCAGAACATAGAGTTAGTCTTCGCTGTTGATGGGCAGTTGTGAGTATTGACAAGAGGAAGAGGGAGGTTACTGAGTGAGGAAGTGAGTTTTCCCCTCCTTCAGCATGGGCTGAAGGGAGCTGTCCATTGATGCTCTTGGATTTATTCTGAAAATGAATGTAATATATTGTCTGGAGTCTGTGGCTGATCCCTCTCCCTGGTGGGGTGCAGTTGGTGAGTATTTCTCTTTAGAAAACAATTGTAATAATTAAGTTCTGGTCAGATTAAAGCTGATTGTGCATGAACATAAGGCAGTATGGAAAAGTGTAAAGCTTTTAGGACTTCCCTTGATAGCCTCAATGTATACTTCAGTTTGCTAATGAAAAGCGATTGTGGCAGCGTCGTTTGAACTTGTTTTAGCCATAATGAAGTATATGGAGTGCCATTCTTGAAGAGAGAAGTATTTCAGATAAGGTGCTAAAAATGGGTCTAGCTGACTATCCTAAGTCTTGTTATAAAATTTGAGAGTTTTGAAAAATTATTTGATTTTGTAGGAACCTATTGGTTTTCTTTTTCTCCTCAAAATATCTTACTTTTCTTTTTATTCTGTGTCAGGAAAACACAGATTGCCTACGTCTTCGTTGTCGGTAAAATTCTTCTAGTGAATTCTTCCCCCTTCACCTTTTTTTCTTTAGTGGAAAAAAAAGCCAAAATTTAACAAATAATGAAATATCCACACCTGTCTTGACAATTCCAAGCTTCATATTTTTTGGCTGAATGTTAAAAATATTGTCAGGTACGTGAAGAATACAGCTGATCTCACTTCTTCCTAATTTTATTTTTTGCTAAGATGGGAAGAATTCCATTATTATGTTTTTGTTCTCTGTTTCAAACCCCCATGATGCAGATGGGGAGGAGCTAAGCATATCAGCTTTACTCAGTGGCCAGCCATCGCCTAGGATTGGCATTGTTGTTTTGATTATCATTTGATTTTTCTCAGATTCTGTGAGCCTAATTATGTGGGCTCTGCAATGACCATGCCTCCCTTCCCTGCCAGTTGTGCCCTGGTTGTGTTGCCCTCTAGTACCAGGAAGTGCCACAAAACATGGTCGCACTTCTGCCCTGTCAGTTCAGAAATCCACGCTGTGAAATCCTTGCTCTAGAAATACTGGGTTTCTGGAATTGAGCGATAGTGCACAATATGTCTCCATATAGTAATCGA
Source organism: Carollia perspicillata (assembly GCA_004027735.1). Lineage (NCBI taxonomy): Eukaryota > Metazoa > Chordata > Mammalia > Chiroptera > Phyllostomidae > Carollia > Carollia perspicillata. The sequence continues at coordinate 54,650 of PVKM010001788.1, forward strand.
TGTTTTTGTTCTTGTTGCTTGTTCTCATTACTTGTTCACTTATTAAAAATCCCTTTATCTTTCCGAATTGAAAAAGAAAAATCAGTGAAAGAATATGAGAGACTGAGTTTACAGGAAGGTTTTATTAATTTCAGAAGTCTCCAATGGCCTGACTTTAATGGAAGTTCTGTCCTCTCCGGACTAATTCCGAACATCGTTTGAGGCCAGGCTGACCTTCCCAGGCTCCTGCTGTGGCACCTCCAGCAGGATGACAAAGCCTGCGCAGTGCTCCTCGGTAAGGAGCTAGGGTTCTCTGCTTGAAGAATGTGGCTGCTGTTTATTCAGCCATTTAAGGCAATGTGCAATTAAAACAAAACAAAACACAACACAACAGCACTAATCAGATAAATATGATCCTTGCCTACATCAACCTTTACCATTCCTAGAAAACCAAATATAGTTGGAGACATTTGACTATGAGTGTTGCTGTCAGTACATCAGCAAACTGAAGCAGTCTGTCTTAATTTCTCTCATTATCATTTTGCATGAGAACCAGCTGGCCTCTTAACAAAAGCAAGGGCTCACACCAGCTTATTAACTAGCATTCGTGTTAGCCATATGTGAAACAATATAAGACATCACAGGAAAGAGAGAAAAGAGGCAGCTAAACAGTTCATGAGCTTGTTCTATAGCTTACAAAATAATTAGCTCAAATGATCCTTTTCTCCAAATCCTTATACTCATGGATCATTATTTGGAGAGAACTTAGGTGATAATACATCTGATTTCCCTTCTGTCACTTAAAGTATTTTTCATATTTACGGACAGAGTAGTTCAGAATCTTCTGTCCAAATGAAAAACATTTTCCTTTGGATTCCTTTATTGAAAGATTTTATCTTTTGGTTGTAAGTTGATGGGAACCTCTTTTTTCTTAGCCTAGTTATTCAGATACATGTAGCTGCCCTCTTAATGGTCCAAAAATATTTTATATAACTTAGGGGGTGCTTCCTTAATCTGAGCTTGTTTGCAGATACTAGGTAGTTTATGAATATTTATACATTTTTCTGAAGGTATGAGATCAACTTTATGTAAATTGTGGCTCAAAGAGGGCACAGAGGTTACAGAGCCTTTCTTCGGTGGAACAAGATGAGGACGTTCTTTTGAGGCAAGACCATGAATGGCAGTGTGTTAAACCAGAGCCCTTTCTTCCAAGCCCTTCTGTCTGGCGACCTCAGCAGGAATCCTTCTCCCAAGCGTGTTTCCAGCAGCCAGCATTCCAAGCGTGTTGAGCGTCCAGCGGCAGCTTCCTGTAGGTGGCGCCCTTCTACTTTATTTTCTCTGTTTTCCCCAGGTGGTCTAGATGAGGAAGTCTTTGCTCTCCTTTTTTTTCTAAGTAAAAAATTCTCCTCAAGTATAGATTCCGTGTAGGTTTTGTAACACAATCAATCAAGCAGATTTTTAAATATTGTCCAATTTAAAAAGTACAAGAGAGCCCAGAATATAAACCATTTAGCTAATCACAAGACTCCTAAATTAGATTTCTAAGATCATCACATTATGCTTTGGCTTTTTATTCTACAGTGAGATAGTTTTCCACTTCCCTGAAGATTTTAGAAGACAGGTTGCATTAATTCTTTTCTATTCAAATTTTAAGTTTCATTTCCCTTTAAATTATTTTTACTGTAAAAGGATATGATTATGTTAAATTTAAATGGCACAGAAAATATACTTTTCAAGTGATTGAATGTTATTCTCTTCTGCATGATGTACTAGACTCTTAAAATGCATTCAGAAAATGTGTTCCGAATACCAATTGAATTGGGAAAGGTAAAGTGGGTTAACTTCACCGCTGAACTAATTGATATGTAGCTCTACTCGTATACATTATTTTTCTCCTGAAACAAGCCTTTATATACCTAATAAGGCTAAGCAGAATGAAGTAGATGAATCAGTACTACTTAGGCAGATGGAGTAGGGCTCTACAACATACTATGAAGACTAACAAGTTCAAGTGAAAGAGGCTTACAGTTAATGAAATTCATTCTCTTTCTGCAAAGCAGATACAGTTCACTTTTGAGGAAGTTGTCCTTGCAGTAAAAATGACATGTACTTTCAGGAAGAAAAAAAAAGAGTTACTACAGCTCTGTCAAGGAATGCTGCTAAAGGAAGTTTAACATTTGACTTACCACTTGAAAAACAAGTAGAGGCATGCCAAGAGGCTGTCAGGGATCAAGTGCAAAGGCTTGGAGGCAGGAATGAGTGTGGACAGTTGGAACCCTTACCCCACCAACCAACCCTTTCCCAGTGAAGGCAGAGGTAGCATTGTGTATTAAAAACTTGAGCACAGGATAAATTAGCTCAGACGCTGGGTAACTGTGTGATCTATTGCGAGTCATTTTATTTTGTAAAATAAAAGGAGTGGACCTGGCACTCCTTACTGCTCTTTTTCAGCTTTTACTTTTAGGAACCTATGAAATCTCCCCTTTCCAACTTGTCCTTACTGTATCCCTACTCACCATTATGTCCAACCTCAGGGCACATTTTCACAGAGCTCTCCCCTGTCTGGCCCACCTTGTGTCCATCATCTCTGGAGAGTCTCTGGGCTGTTCCTGCATTTGGGATGATGCATCCCTCCAAACCTGGAGGCAGGGTGGGACTTGGAAGGCTGTGTCAGCAGGCCTCCATTGTGGTTTGCACTTTTGGTTGGGGTTTCTCTTTTTCATAGCATGTTTTCTGTCTGCCTCACCTTTCATTGGTTCAACACTCATCACACGAATATTGTGACTTGCCCCACTACAGTGATAGCAGACATTTTGAAATTGACCAGAGCAGATGGCAGCAATGGTTTTCGATTAAATTATTAACTAGGATCCCCGCAGAAGCCTTTAGTGTCAACACATGCGGAGTTACGGGTGCTCCCTAGCACAGCATTAACTGGCAGAGTGGGTGTCAGATCGCGTTTCTTCTGAAGATTTGATGCGCACGATCATCTCTTAAGGTTTCCCTTTCTCCCCCCACTCCCCCCACCAGATATTGAAGAGAGCGATTTCCATGTCACTTGTTTTCAATATGCCATATGATTCATCATTAAATATTCAGAAGCAAAAGGAAGATCATTATACCGATGAACTTCTAGAAATATTGGTGATTTTCAATGAACTTTTGGGAGATAACATGATTCATGGGACAGTGAAAGTAATTCTTCTTGAGCATGTGTTGACAGACATGTTTTCATTCATTAAAACCCCATGGGTGTGATTTTAAACTTCATGATGCAGTTGTAAAAAGAGTAAGGTGACACCTATGCATTCAGATTTCCCCACTTGTCTGAGAAAGGCTTTTCTTTATACCTGGTTTATTTACAACTAGGATCTTACCCACAATCGTGCATCTGTAAATCTCTTTTAATTTGGCACATTTCTATTACTGTTATTGTTGTTGTTGTTGTTGTTATTATTTGACTTACTGCAGAGGGCAGACCTTCAAAACGTTCCACTTTTAGTTTGACTAGTTGTTTTTTGGTTTTTTTTTTTGCCCTCTACCTATTGAATTCTCTGTAAACTAGAAAATTTTAACATCTCAAGAACGTTTAACTTGAACTTCCCATAGGTGATGTTTATACTTGGTATTCTATCATATCAGGGGTTCATAATACTGATTGTCCCGGTTTTGTCTGTTGGCTCAGGGAGAGGGCAGGCTGATCCTGCCACTGAGCTATCGCTCTAATGTTCATTCCTTTTATATTCATTCCTTTCCAGCTAACTTGGAAGTAAATCAAAGAGAAGTAGAAGTTTTAAATGCTTAGGATCTTAGCTGAGAGATGAATTGTAGTAATTTGCTAGAAAAATGCCTGATGTGAAAAATGAGATTGATTCTTCAGTCATAAGTGACCAACTAATCTTTTGGTTTGTTTCTAATTAATTAAATGCCAAATAGCAAAAACCTATAGTCAGTTCCATTTGTCTTGAATAATATGAAGTATATTTTTTCATATGTTGTATCAAGTTGTTAAGGCTATTTTTTAATACTGTAAATCACAATTGTGTTAACAAATAAATGTTATTGTAGACTTTTTTTTTTAGAAAATTTTAAAAAGATTTTGTTTTTTTATTTCTAGAGACAGGAAGGAAGGGAAACATCAATGTGTGGTTCCTGCTCAAATGCCCCCTACTGGGGACCTGTCCACAGCCCAGGCATGTGTCTAGACCAGGAATCCAACTGGCAACCCTTTGATTCTCAGGCCAGCCCCCAACCACTGATCCACACCAGCCAGGGCGACTATAGGTTTTTAAAAAATTTCTTAATCATGAAATTCCATCTGAAGTACAGCTTTATCTAGGCATCCTGTATTTTATCTGGCATCCCTGTTTTAAAAATTTACTCTCTTATTTACACATTTATGGATTATATTAATTCATCTGCTTATATTATTGATTTGCTTTGTAGTTTCAATAATGGTTGTTATTTTGATAGATACTATAGAATATATATAATTGCTCTCAATGTGAAAATATTTATAAAAACATGGAACATAAACTTTTCCTCTGAAAGTTAGTTATAGGAAGATTTTGTTCCTTAATAAACAGAGGATAAGCCTAAATTATCTATAAGTTCATCTGTTACTGAAGCATTATTACAAGTTTTTATTAAGTAGATTACATTGCTAGTTAATTTTTAGACATTTCTACTTACTACTAAGTGTGTATGTTTCATAAAGCCAGGGGCTTGTTTGGATACTTTCTGCTATGATGTTTCCCAAAGCACCAATGAGCCTGAAAAGTACAAGAAACAATGGGTGATTGTGGAGTTAAAAATTATATTTCAAGTATTTTAACCATGCATAAAAATAATGAGTATACCTAAATTAACTTAGTCATGTACAACCTTCTATTTCAGATGTTAAGCACTATTTATAGATAAGGTTGGACTGAGAAATTTTCTATTTTTAAAGTTAAAAGTCCTTTGAGAAGTGCTTAAAATTATCATTTAGAGACCAGAAAAGAGCTCCATTATGTCTGATTGTTATTTTCCTTTCCTCCTCTTCCAACTTAGAAGACCACAGTGACCTTTATTGATTATATATTCCATTTTCAATTGAGCAAGGGTTTGATTTTGTGTAGGTCAAATGTCTATATATATTATATGCTTTCTTTCTGCCTATAACTCTGTGTACAGTATTTGAAAATATTCCTTTTTAGTAACACTGTTTAGCAAAGTTTGTGAAGATTTCTGGACTCAAAATAAAGACTTTGAATACCCTAGCTACATTTAATGTGCCTAGGAAGGCCGGGAAAGCGGGGAGGGTTACAGGGGGATGGGACCCTCATCCAAGAGTCCTGGGAGCCCTAGACAGCTCTGGTCTTACAAAGGTTTTAGGTCTAAACATTAATCTCTTGCTTCTAATAATAATAACAACACTGAATATATTTTAAGTTTGTATAATAGATGAACCCTGAATGGTAGCAGTCATTTATAAGTTGGTGGGGTTTTACTTTTTAGACTATTATACCTTAAGTATATAATGGCTCCTGAACTGTAAACTGTTAAATGCAGGCTGATAAGACCAAAGGAGTTGTAGGGGAATGAAGGGGGCAATGGGAGAATTGTAATGGCATAATCAATAAAAAAGTTAAAAAAAAAAAAAACCGTAAATGAGAATTGGTTTTGACCTCCCCACTGGTAGCGTGGACTGCTGGGCCCGTTCCCCAGTTTCTCTCCCTGGCCCCAGTTAAGCCATTCAAATGTACACATGCATATCACGCAACACTGTTGTTTTGGTTTTTGTTTTTAAATACAACACTGGCCCTACGGCTTTCCTTCTTAACCTCCTTCGGTGACTCCCTAGCCCACCAACTAAAATCCACCCCCTCATCAAGCAGGGCCTCCAGGGGCCGACCCTGCTTCTCGCTCTATCTCCCATGCCACCCTTTCCCCACACCACGCTCCTGTAAGCTGCCACAGAAGCTTCTGCAGGCTTCCACTTCTGTGTGTCCTGCAGCCGTGCTTTACCTGAGCCCCTCTTCTCTTCCGCTCTCTAACAGCTGTTTGCTCTCTAAATGAGGTGCGTGCCCTTTGTCATCCTCCCCTTTCAGAGCCTGGTCTTATCTCTCTCCCTGTGCTTGTTCATTACTTTATTGTATTTGTCCGTTGGGGTGCGTCATCCCCACTGGACTGTGGAACCTTCCCAAGGTCAGAGATCGGGTTGGATTTACTTTTAACCAGGTGCCTAACACAAGCCAGCTAATAAGTGCTCAATGTAAAATTGCTGAATGGCTGAACGTAAATGCATAGTTCGGTCCAACTTTTTTAAAATATGTATTACTTCACAAAATATTCCTATGCCTCTTGCCTGGTCTATTGTATACTTACTCCTGGGAAGTTATCCGATAACTGTAGAAATAACCAGGTGATTCCTAGAAAAAGAAAATTAGAATTAGGTTAAAAGTAAGATTTAGGGAAAGATTAAGTCGAAATCTTGGAACTTTATGAATAAAGATGCCAATATTTATACAGTAGTAGTGGTAATAGAATTTCAAAGTCCTAGACCAGAGCATATTTTTCTTTGTAATATTTAGAGAAATATGATTTACTTTAAATATTTTTGTTATGGTACTTGTGTGTTTTAAAAGGACTTTTGTGTAAGATACACTACCTCGAATGTGCTAACTGAAGATATCTTTTCAAAACCTAGCGCTCATGAAAGGGAGGGCAGGACACCCAGTTCTCATCTTAGCTGGAGATCCCAATTTTCTTATTTTGAACAGGAGAGTAAATTTACCTGGTTCACTGAGAAATTGACCATCACCCTAATAGAAATGAGAATGTTCTTGCTGAGCAGGTAGGATTTGAGGGGGCCACAGATGGGTTTAAACTAGACATCCAGTTTGAGATAATGTGAATATGAGTAGAGGCTGGCAATATGGAACTGAGCAACAGACAAATAAAGGACCACAGGTGGAGATGAAGGTTGAGCAGTGGAGTTGAAAGGCAGAAGCGTCATCCACGGAGCAGCAGTCTTTTCCTGAAAAGGCCCTGATCAGCAGTTTTTAGCCTCGTTCAGCTCATGGCACACGGGCCCTAATTGCTAAAATGTTACAGCACACCAAAAATATAGTTTTTGCCTATCTGACAAAAAAAATAGGTATAATTTTGATTCATTCACACGAGGCGGCTATTGTTGTATTAGCTGTTGTCATTTTTCAATTGGCAGTCTAAGGGAAAAGAGGTCGATGCCCTGACTAAATAGTCAGGTACTGCACGTTTTAAAAATTCTCATGGCGCACTGGTCGGAAAATCACTTGTCCAGATAGTCACTCTTTCTTGCTTTGAAGGCCAGACTGTCTCAGCTCTCTGCTGCATTCCGTCTGAGAGCTGCCCTAGACCTTAGACGAACAAGCAGGCGCACGGCCCTGCGTTACCATGGCACTGATGGACACTGAAGCCTGGGTTTCACGCAATGTTCGCGTCATGAAATGTTCTTCTCTTTTAATTTGTTACCCCAGCATTTACGGATAGGCCAGCTAGGTTGGGCCCAAGGGCTGTGGTTTGCAGACTCCTGACTTAGAGCAGCAAAGTCTTTGAGGTTTCAAGGGGTAATAAGTAAACAGCATAGGACACAGTTTTAAAGACTGACTCTTTTAAGTTGTTAAGAGTTTGTCAGAATCAAGAGAAGGAGCAATCAAATGTAGGAAAGGAACTACAGTTGACCTGGGCATAGGGGTGCTGAGCCCCAGGCAGTCAAAAACCCACTTTTCACTCCCCCAAAAGTTACCTACCTACCAAGGGCCTGTTCACCAGAAGCCTTACCAGTAACGCAAACAGTCGATAAACACAGATTTTTATGTTCTATGTAGTATTTGCTGTATTCTTCCAATAAAGTAAGCTAGAGAAGAGAAAACATTAGTAAGAAAACAAAAGGGAAGAGAAAGTACATTTACAGTACTTATCGTAAAAAACCTCTGTAAATACGTGGCCCTGTGGGGCTTAAACCATGCTGTTCTGGGGCTGCCGGCGTGTGCTGCAGGGGGAGAGAAGGAAGAGCCCGAGCCCTGGGTCACCCTCAGTGTGCGATTGGAAAGGTAGATGGAGGAGGAGAGGGGAAGAGACCATCAATGCTAGTTAGTTTACTGGTGACCACTGAGAGATTTTTTTTGGGGGGATAATAATTAGAGACAGAATTTTAGGCTGTTGAAAAAAGGTACTGTGAGTATGAACATCGAATTAGCAAGTTTGGAGCTGCCCTTGGTGGAGCTGGCAGTGTGACTAGGAGACAAGTCGAAGGACAGCTGAGGTCTGTGTGGTGGCCTTCTGTCTGGTAAGGCACGGCTGACCCTTTAGGAAGCTGAGGGCTGCTTAGCTGTCTCTTAGGACTTTATCCATCTCATAAATACTTACATGTGCCTACCACATACCAGGTACAGTTCTGTTGACTTTAGCAATAGTAACTTTCAGTTCTCATAATAACCTTCTGGTATAAACACGGTTATTTACCTCCATTTTACAGATGGGAAAGCCAAGGAACAGAGAGGGCATGCTGGGCGGGTGGCTCCAGCGCCAGCCGTGCACTCCTGTGCTGAGCCGTCGTGTTTCCACGTGTGCGACATTAGAACTTCGGCCTAACGGGGCCTGCAGTTCCAGGGCTAGCAATGGAATAGCAAGCACCGTGGATGTAAATGCTTTCTGCCAAAAGTATAAATTGAACAATTAAAAATTGCTAGACAGTTCCATAAAAATGTAGCTCTTCACCAAACCAACACATCAAGGCAATGCAAATTATAAGATAAAAGCACTTCCCTGTTCTCATGCTTATATGCAAGACAGGAAGAGATGATAAAATTATTGGGGAAATTTTTATGATTAATAAGTTTTTGAAAACACAGCATAGTATGTATGTAACACAACCAAAATCCTAATGTATTTGGTTGCTACCTGAAGATCTGGACTGAGGGCGCTGGAATAATGCTTGGAGGATGAAGAGCCTGGAATGCTGGGATGGAAGCCTGCTTGTGACCCCTAGGCTCCCCGCCGACCAGTGTTTAACCACATAGCGGTGTTATCTGTACAGAACTGTGGCCCCTGAATGTCAAGGTTAATGTTGGGTGGGAAGGGAGAGTGCTCCACGCGACTGACTGCTGTTCATCTTCTGAGAGCGCTTCTCCCACTCGTCCTGGTGGACAGGAAAAGCCTCACTACCCAATGAACAGATTTGTGTTCTGTTTCCATCGCTTCCTTAAACTTTTTACCCAAACCTCACCTTTTCAGGGAGGTCTACCCTGACACCTATTCAATACTGCAGCCTGACCACATGCTCATTCCCAGAACTACTTTCATCTTGTTCAACTTTTTCTTTTGTCCATTGCACTTACCAAGGTACCATGTAATTGTAGTTTTTGGTCAAATGATGTAAGCTCCATGAGGGCAGGGACCTCTCTGATGTGTCCCAGATAAGTGGCACTTACTTAGTACATGCTTAACATTTACTTTTTTAATGACTGAATCAGTGTTCAGATGCCATTGTCGTACACATGAAAAGCTACTGCTAAGCGTGGAGAGGGCAGTTATGAGGGTACAGGGATTGAGCAAAAAGGAAGGACTCATGGACATGGACAACAGCAGCGTGGTGATTGCTGGAAGGGGAGAGGGTGTAAGGGGACTAAATGGTAACGGAAAAAATGTATAATAAAAGAACAAGCCACATGCCGTTTTCAGTTGCAAGTATGCCTGGTGGGTGACATGAAGCCTGTGGATGTGAATAGGAGTGCTTCTGTCCAGAACACGCTACTGCCTGCCTCTAGCGTTGTGAGAACTGGAGGCAGCTCTTGAAGCAGAGTGAGGTCATTGTTGTTTATAAATTTGTTTTCCTAAGCGGAACTTTGCTCGCTAATTTAAGGCAGCTATATAGTTTAACTCATAGTCTCAGTTTCTCATTTGCCATCTGGCCATCTGATTACTTTTAAGTAAAGCTACGTATGGGATGAAAGAATACAAATTGGAAATCTGTAATAATATGTATGGTAATATGATAATATATGTTTTTTTGTTTGCTTTGCTTTTGTTGTTCAAAATTTAAGATTAAGGGGAGAGGAGGAATCATTCCAAAACTTTCCCTAGAGGGAGCCCCTTATATAAATTTTATTCTTTGACTAAGAGCTTTTGTTATAAACGAAACGTTTTGAGTTAGTGGATTATTACATTTTTCCATTCAGTTGTAAGTCTGGCCCAAAGCTATGAAATAAGAGTTTGTCTAACGTGTTTCAGAAACTGTTTTGCCATAAAGTAGAATTGGGGGAAGAAGTGAGGAGCATTATTTTCCTTTGTTTTTATAACATGTCCTGATCTGTATTCTTTTTCCTTTTTGTTCCTGTTCCTTGACCCCAGAATATATTTTTCTAGTGCCTGCTTGTACCCCATTTCTGAATCTTCTCTGTCTGTGTTTCCTCAGTTCTCTGAGGGTGATTACTAATGGACAAAAGAATCAGTACAGTATTATACTCACATTAAAGAGGAACCCAAATAATGTTTGAAATTACTCCTCCTCTTCCTCATGGGAAGGGTGTGTGTGTGTGTATATAATTTATTTAGCCAGGTGCTTAGATGATAATTAAATTTAAAATACCAATTTAAATGATTAGGATGCTTTATCTAATTTCTCCTTTGGAGTGGGTAAGTTGGGGTTTTGCTTGGGGGACCCCTAGTTGCAACAGCTTGGTACAAATAAGATCAAACTTTGGAACAATTACAATGCTGATTCTCGATCACTGGCTAAAGAAAAAAACTGGGTGAGAAGACTGGGTGTACTAATTTGCACAAAAATGCAACCAAGTCATCACTTACAGCTCTGTGGAGATTCTGTTGTAAAGTTTTACTGCTTGTAAATGCTCCTTTGGTGCAGGAGGCAGAGCCTGGGGGCGTGGTCAGGGAAACAAAAGTTGGGCTCTTTTTCCCCCTAAATCAGTTCCAATGCCTGAATTAACTGGAGAGTCAAAGAATCAACACAGACTTGCTCTAAGACTTGTCGGCTCCAGTAAAAAGATCTGGACATTCCTCGTGACCTACTGAAAATGGGGAGCACATTTGCTTCACCTTGACCTTCATAGAGGAAACCTACACTAGTTTGTGGACTACAGAGCGGAGACGCTTCTGATCTGGTGGAGAGAAAACGGAACAAATGAGCCCCGAGGCAGAAAGACTGAGGTGGCTATCATGCAAATAAGCACGGTGATTGGCTTTCTCTTTCCGCGCACGTTGTCACTGGCGGCTCTCAGCCTTAAAGATTAGGTTTCGGTGGGAGATTTTCAGGTTCAAGGACTGTTAATGGTTTGTAGCTGCCTGACAATAAGCTCAACCTCCAAGTTACATCAGCCCGGGCAGATGTCTACTGATTGGAGAACAGAGCAAGAAGTTAGACTCTGGAGCAGAAGGATGCAGCTTGCCACCTGCCTGCTGGACTGAGCTTTGGATGTGATTTAAATTTCTAAGCCCTGTGTAGGCATCCTGGAAATGGTGGTCTTCATTAATGCAAAGCTCAAGTCTTTAATTAAACTTTTTAAGAAGAAAAGTAAGTAGTTTCTTTCTCCCCACTGTGTGTGCGTGTGTTTATATGCTAGTTCATCCTTTTGAGTGGCGGAATGAGAGTGTGAAACAGCATAATTAACACAAGTGAAACTCCATTCTCCACCAGGTTGTTCAAATACGTCCGACTTTTGTAACCTTAGGGCAGAGTTATGTGATCTCAGCATGTCTTGTTTATTTATGGTTCCGGTTTCAGGTGAATTTACTCCTTTCATGCTTCTCAAAAGAAGCCCTTTGAAGAAATGGAAGGGAGGAACCTCGTATTTACTTTATGTCCACCCTGATGTGTATGGCGTTTTGATTCTTCGGCTTACTGTGTGGGGAACCTCTGTGCACTGTGTCGCATATTTTCGGTGGAGATGATCCTCTAAACCGCCCTGGCACTCTCTGTGTTGTATTTTAGGGCTGGAGGACATACTCTGTCTGGACTGATCTGTCATTGTAAAGTACACAGCTTTTGTGGTGGTGGCTTCATTGTGTACTTACCATTGGTTTAAATTTCTTTTATCTAGGTGTTTCTTCATTCCCTGGAAAAGTATAATTTTTACAAATACATAGTTTATTTTTACATAGTTATTGTTTTGTTAGTTTTAGTTCAGTTTGGGGACCAATGATTTAAACTGGATAAATGCGCAAGGGTAGGAGCCATTGGCAAGAGACACTTAGGAGAAAGCAACAAAGAGCGGCACCCTGGGATTGCTTTCTGCAGCTCTTTCACTCAGAAGGCTGTCTTCCGATGAAGTGATTAAAATCTGCCCTCGAGAGAGTGAGCTCCACCGGGGAAGAGACAACTGCTCTTTCATAGGAGTCAGTTGGTAGCTTAGAGTAGGGCTAATGGTGTGATTACATAGATTCAAATACCATTACTTGGATTTGATTTGTAATTGCAAATAGAAAGAGCTTCAGTTTTCAATATTTTTCAACTAGGAAGGATGGTAATTCAGTCTTTCAAATAAGTGGCCATCAGCACAAAACGTTGTAATTAACTAGGGCTCCTCTTTGGGGGACATATGGTGAGTTCCTCACTGTGCATGATTTTCAGCTATGAGTAAGACTAAGTCAGGTCTTTGTGGATGTTATGTTTTAAGACTGATAGCTATATGCACCATGCAAAACATTTGTTCAACAAGAGGATACATGGAATGCCAGGTGCCTAATTTACATACTTCTTGGTCAAACAGTAAAAGCAGAAAGCGCACAGGACATTTTTATTTTTAACTTGACATCTAGTTCCCAGTGTTTATTTTTCCATTTAGCAATTGGTGGAGAAGGCAGGATCATTTATGAAATGAGTTATTTGGGGCCAAGGCTTGTAGAATTTACTAGCTGTTCGAAAGGTGGCTTGTGGGGTGAGAGCTAACCTACGGCTCAGGTTCCCTGGGTGCCGCGAAGGGCCCACTTCCTCCTTCTTGATGGTTCTAAGGGCAGGGGCTCCTGTGGAGTCATTTCACTGCTCCTGCCAAAGCCAAGCTTTACGTGAGTCATTTTGTGAGCTAAGACTTTGCACGTGTTAGTTAGCTTGATCTTTGTAATAGTTCTAGTAGCTGCACTGTGGGGTCCACTGTGTCAATTTTAAATATGTTCAGATAGTTCACTAGTTCACGCGTGCTTGCTCATTTTATTTTGAGAATCTGTTTTATGGTCTAGTTACCTACGAGAGACACATTATTTGTAGAAATGGGTATGCCCAGCGTGCACTCTGTAGCGTAGGTCAGAGTTAGGGAAGCCTCGCCCCTGACTCCCAATTCTAGTACCTACTGATTTTGCAGGTGTTATACTTGTCACCTCCTGTAAATGACTTAGCACAGGGTCTTTTCCTTATATTTCTCTAGTCTGTCCTATGCTTGGCTTTCTGTGGCAGATGCATCATTGTTGATGAATTTGTGTGGTGCTCCAGTGGTATGCCAGTTTAGGTTGTGTTGTCAGGGAAAGTGAAATAGAAAAGAAGTCTCAAGCCCTACAGGGAATAAGGGAAAAGGATTGGAGAGATCTAGCATTCTCTCGTGATTACCTATCATTCCCCCCTCTAATGGTTTCATCATTTTTTGTGCTGGGAAAACTCAGTTGAACTGGATTTTGTTGGGAAATTAAATGGCATTGGAATTAAAAAAAAACATTTCAATTTAAAAGTATTTCATGAAAGTAAGAAATACAGAGAAAATTTTATAGCACAAATTGATTTGTATTTCTTCTAGATATGCCGTTTAAGTGTATTATTACCTTGAATGTTTATGCTTAATTTTTTAACTTCGAGTTTATAACAGTGATGTTTTAAAATAATGCTTTAGGGAGGAAATATTTAGTCTCAAACTCTCCGTAGGAAATTTGTTTCTGTTTGGACAATCTGACATTTACTGACGCAATGGCGTTTTATAATAGAATAACAGATACCTGTCCTGGTGGACTTAAGTAGGAGTTTGAGGTCTCTATCAGTTTTGTCAATCATTTTCTAATACTGAATTAGAAAGAGGGCCTAAAATGCTAGGAAGCAATTAACCGAGTAAACACTTCTACCAAACATGGTGGACAGTTTCACCAGTTCCTCTGGAGGCAAACTCTAAAGGAACGGCGGGAAGGACTCCTGGAGTCTAAGAGTAAAGCTCACTCAGAATTTGCGCTATTTCCCTCTTGCCAGCCCTTACCCAGGAAGGTGTTAGGTACCAGGAATCCACCTTGATATAATCCATTTGGAGGTAGTGAAACTTAATTTGACAGCTGAATCGATTCCGTCTCTCCCTACAGCGGTTTCCAACCTAGATGAGGAGAGCAGATGGACAGTCCACTACACCGCTCCGTGGCACCAGCAGGAGAACGTGTTCCTTCCCAGCACAAGACCCCCCTGCGTAGAGGACCTGCACCGCCAAGCCAAGCTCAACCTCAAAACAGTGCTGAGGGGTAAGATGGTGACCTGCAAGCGTGTCGCTCTGGATGACTGTCCATTAGAATGGAAAGCATAAATCTGATTGTTACTTATAAAAGAAGACTTGTTTATAATGAACAGAGAGCATGTGGTGTCTTTTTCACCAGAAGCCTTACCAATACTGTAAGGCTTGGTAAGGCCTTTTTGAGGTACCGTAATACTCTGATATGCTCTGGTTCTGTAGAAACAGATATGTCCTTAGAGAACCCAAACCAGTCTAGGAACTAACTGTTCAGCAAGTTGAAACCACCAGCACTAACTTAATCCAATTCAACCCCCGCTGATATGGGAAATTTTGCCCCTGCCTTTTTGAAACCACTGTAAGTATTCAAAGCACATTCCTTAAAGCTAAACTTTCTACAAGTTGGTTCTGTGTAGTTCAAGTTGGGAGGAAAGGGGACCTTCAAGACTCTGAAGGACTGCAGATGGTTCGATTTAGCAGGACTTGGGCAGCACCCACTGGGCCCCAGTAAGTGTAGCTCTGTCAGCTGGTGAACAGGGTACACTGTGGTCAGTGGCAAACACAGAAGGGTGTCCTCTAGTTTAAGATTCTCATTTTTAGCCCTGGCTGGTGTAGCTCAGTGCACTGAGTGCAGGCCTGCGAACCAAAGGATCGCGGTTTGATTCCCAGTCAGGGCACAGGCCTGGGTTGCAGGCCAGTTCCCAGCAGGGGATGCACGAGAGGCAACCATACATTGATATTTCTCTCCCTCTCTCCTTCCTTTCCCCTCTAAAGATAGGTAAATTTTAAAAAAAGATTCTCGTTTTTACTTCGACTGATTGTTGGTGTTAAAGAGCACAACTGTGTGACGAGGAGGGCTTCCTAGAAGTGGTAAAGAAGGGAGGAGGTTCTTTAAAAGAGGGAGTGACTTTTAAGACTAAGAGACTTTTTCTTAAAACAGCAAACAAACATTCTTTTTTTTTAAAAAAATATTTTATTTATTTATTTTTAGAGAGAGAGGAAGGGAAGGAGCAAGAGTGGGAGAGAAACATCAATGTGTGGTTGCCTCTCATGTGCCCCCTACTGGGGACCTGGCCTGCAACCCAGGCATGTGCCCTGACTGGGAATTGAACCGGTGACTCTTTGCTTCACAGGCCCGTGCTCAATCCACTGAGCTACACCAGCCATAGCCAAACAAACATTCTTATTCTCCTATATGCTGCTTTACCAGTTCCCTCCTACCATACAATATTGGGACGTGTTTATAGTAAAAGAATACTTTTTGTTTATCTAAAATTTACTTTAACTGAGTGTCCTGTATTTTTGAAAGATTTAAATCTGAGAGAAATACTGTCAAAATCCAGCATGAGGCCCCCCTAATTTTCATGATAGTTTTTACTTGTGTATCAGTCATTTATTCAGTAATTCATTCACTAATGTGCTGTTACTATGACTACCAATTACTAGTGAACATTCATTAAACACTTAACTATATGCCAAGCGCCATTCTAAGCCCATGGCAGGAATTGTCTCATTTAATTCTCACAAGAATCCTACTGCTTTACTATTACTGTGGCGGTTTTACATATGAAAAAAATGGAGACACAGAAATTAGAAACTCTCCTTCCATCTGAAGTTAGTGGTAGGACCAGGACTTGAACTTGGGCAGTCTCAGGCTGCAGAGCTCATATTCTTCACTACTGCACTATATTGCCTTTCACGACCATTTTTTGGAAATCTGTTATCCTGGCAGAAGTGCAGAATACAAAGGCAGGGCCTTGGCCCTCAGGAATTTATACTTTTATTTATAGTGCAAATCACAATGTGAAAAATTCTCAAGATGGGCCAAAAGTGCTGTATGGGAGTTAGAGAAAGCACATAATTTCTGCTTAGAGAGAGAAGGAATAGTTATCAAAGGGCTCACAATAGACATGATATTCTGAACAGAACTGTACAGACCATAGGTCATACAGCTCTTTTTTGTTCCTTGAATCTTTTATGACACTTAGAGTATCTCACATGTGTCTTATTACTCTATCTTGTATCTTATAGTCTTGACATTTAACTGTCAAAAATGAGGACATTATTTGGTTCTCTTTCTCATTAACCAGAGGAACCTCCTTATGTACTTAGTGACTGCAAACTTAAATGAGAAGAATGTTATTAGTTGGGCTCTTTTGTGTGGCTTTGGAGTTGCGCTTTGACCTTTGCCTTCCTGATGTTGGTCACATAATGCACTTAAATCCACCCACAGTGTTTTCTAGATCTTTTCAGTTCCTAGTGATTATCTTTAGTAAATTTTGACAAGGAGTTTCTCTACTTGTAGCTCACCTTCCTCCCCCAAATAATTAATAAGAGTTTTAAATGGCACTGTTCCCAGGACAAAGCCCCGAGGCAGGGCCGTTGTTAGCGTTTCTCTGAGCTCTGCACCGCCTGGTCTGGCTGGTAGAGGGTGCTTTCAGAAAGGTGTGTGTGAGTTTGAATATTCAGGCCCAGCTTGTTTTGATTACTCTCCAGGAACCTACGCCCTGCCCTTCATGTATGTTCAAGGACCAGATCAGAGCTTCTCTCTGCATCCCTCAGAAAATTAAACATTTGCATGTCGATTTTTCTAGTTATATTTTCTTCTTGACTACTCAGTAGGTCCATATGAAATATCATCACCATTACTTTTGCCTTTACGTGGATTTAATTTTGAAAAGATAAGTGCTTTAGTAATTGCCCTAATGCCCTAAAATGATTCACTGAAGGGATTTGTCATTACCAAAATTAGTAACTCTGGAAAATTCTTGGAGCTCAACTTTTAAAGTCTGGATTTAAATGAAATACTCCTTAAGAGATTGTAGCTACTAACTGTGAGAACAGTGCTTGGCAAAGATAAAGTAAGAAAGAGCATCTGAACTCTTTTCTTCTTCCTTTACTTTTCTTCACCTTCCCTTTTCCCTACACCACGTTAGCAGCCGAGGGGAGCAGACGGTGAGTGCAGGGTTCTTATTGCCTCATTTCCAATGCAGATTACAAAGAAAAAGTTCAGCTCCAGAATCTGTGGCATTGTCAAGGTGCGATGGTGTATAAGGTTATCAGTCTAAGTTAATTTGACCTCCACGTTCTCTGCCTAAAAGTCTATGGTAGCAGCGTAGCTAATTATTCACAATGGGAAATCCATTTTCTTCCTTCTGTTCTTACTAAGACCTTGACCCTAATTTTAAGGAAGGAATGTTCTTTAATGTTAAACAGGTTGGCGCGTCTTCATAGTCATTAAGTGCTCATTGTATGAACTGCTGTGTCCGTGTTTACGGGCAGGTCAGCTCTCCTCTTGAGGATCATAAAATATGGAGGGAAGTGATAAAGTGGGTAGTATCAGTTAATAACTAAGCATTGTAAACATGTGGTTATTACAGTAATGCAGAAATGCTTAGTGGTCAGTAGAGTGAGTCAGGAAGGCACAAGGTTTACTGAAAATGTTAAAAAACTGAGTTTGAGTTACGACAAACGTAAGTGCAATTTAATACATATTTGAACTTCAACTCTCTACCATGACAGGAGTTTTTAAATGA